>JAZGTI010009110.1:0-10320 GCA_036877585.1 Botia kubotai | reverse complement strand
AGTAGCTAGTGACTAAATCTCATAAAAGGGTTTCCTAATATGGGCTGTCTCACAAAGGGTACCTCCTTTATACATGAAGTGGGTGGAGTTTTCACTCGCTCTCGACCAGTAATGACAACGCATCGGCTCACTTCCTCATTAATTGGCTGAAACCAGTTCTTACAGGAACCGCCAGTGATAAATGTGAGAGTTCTGAGAAATCATTCATTTCTTCCTTCAGTCTGGCTGAGGGACACTACAGGGGAGTGTGGATGACTCGGTGCGAGCGTGCCTTCAGGACAACCTTTCTTCTTTTTGTGATCCCTACATTTTTCACCTTCATCATTTTTAAGTTCTTAGGATATGTAGTTTGTAGAACAAGCAGTACTTTTATAGTGTTTCTTCCTTATTTTAATTTCGGTCTTTTGGGATAAACTCCATACCAGAGCTCAGTCACTATCTCTCTCTTTCTCTCTCGCGCGTGCGCTCGCTGAGAGAGCAGAGGAGAGGCAGTGCTAGCGCGGGGTAAAGGAAACTCACTGACCTTTCGGGTTGGTAAGTGAAATTTATGTGACCTCTCTCACTTGCTCTCCCTCTTCTCTCCCTCCCTTTCTTTTTCTCTCGTTCTCTGCCCCCCCCCCTTCCTTGTCTGTCACAGAGTTCTTACCCTGTTCGGCGCCTCTCTACAGAAGCCTTTCAGGAGTACCTAGAGGGCAGAATTACAGTACCGGGCGGGAGAGGCCACCCTAACCGTAAGTGCTTCATCTCAACACACCCTTTACATCATCTCTGTCTGCCTCCCATTCAATACAATCCGCCCTTTCTACCTTTAAATTGACTTAGTGCCTTGACTATACTTTTTTATTTTTGTATATTCATCTCCCTCGCCCCTTTAATTTATTACTCCCATCCCATCTTTCTTTTTGTTCCACATCCTAATTATCTCGCTCACCTAATTATTGCTTAAAGACTCTCCTCGGTGCTGGTTTTAGTCTAGTGTGTGATTCCGTTATTGTTTGCATGTGGCAGACCATACATAACAGTTCTAGCATTAGCGTCAGGGCTGTGCGCCGGACGATCACGGGGGCCTGTTCGGGGTCTGGCTCAGGAGGGATGCTGAGTCATACTCAGCAGTTGGAGCTCTTTGAGTGAACCGGACACTCCCCCGCGTCACACTTACTCCCCCCCCCCCCCACTCAGCAGCCGAACCCTGTTGAACCCATTGCGGGTTGCCGGGGACAGGAGGGGCCCCTGGGAGGAGGAGGAGGGGGGTGGGTGGCTGTACTCTCGATTCCTACTGCTGACAATCCCTCAGAAAGGCGCGTGGAAACAAAGAGCTGCACCTTTATACATTCAGAGCTCTCACATCTGCCCGTGTGTAAAGAATCAGTGAATCACTCTTCTCATCTAAATGCTTTTCCTGTTCATGTGTACGTGGGGGAGGAGGAAAACAAGAGCGAGAGAGAGAGAGAGAGAGAGATGAGGTTGCACAATGAAAAATTACGGATGTTTCTGGAACGATGTTCCTTTTTTTGTAACTTGAACCTCTCGCAGTAACTTGAGGGAAGCAGTGGGGTCGTTTTAACTGGCAGAAAGAGATGATGCCACAGCATGTGTCAAACAAAGATCTTGTTTTAAGAGCGAGATGGAGAGATGGGGACAGCAGAGATAAACGATTTCTTAACCCTGTGATTACATGATGTTTCTGATGAGTTAAAGAACTGAAGGTCATGTTTAATTGACATTTTCTTTCATTTTTCTTTCTTTTACAGAATGAAGACGGGCTCTGTGACTGTTTCAGAGGGTGGTTAACAACATGGTTTGTTTTCTGTCTGTTACATTATAAACTCAAAACTATGCCCCAACCTAAGTCTGAATAGTTAGCTGTTCCACTCCGGTCTATAATAATTTGCAAAGTTATTTCGTTTTTTTCAGGTTTCTCAGTTTTGTTCAGGTTTCTTTTGGAACATGGCTATCAGTTAACATTCTTACTTTTTAATGTGCTTGCTTAGCTGGTGGTTTGTGCTGAGATACTCATGTTCTCAGCTCTGTGCCTTACACAGGTCATATGATCCTGTTGGTAGGGGTGGTAAGGTGCACCCTAGCTGATGTTTTGTGTAATCTATTACACTTAAATAGTCATAAGTAACAAAACTGCAATAGTTTAGTTTTCAAAATTGGCCGGAACCATTTTCCTTCTGAGTCATATTTCATAATGTGACATAATGTGTTTGTAGGGCATAGGATTAGATTTTCCAATTTTACATTAAAAACTAGACTTTGTTTAGAAACAACAATAAGCGAATGTAAAGTTTAGAATGTAAAATACTTCTTTAATGCAAAAAATGCAAGTAACTCCACTGAAACTAGGTTTCATAGTTTTTTTTGTATTTTTTTCTAAATGAAGAGAAACCCTTTATTTTAAACGTATGTTCGATGTGAATCATAAGGTTCCTTTTGTCTAGAGTTATTGTTTTGTTTCCAAAAACTCATAGACAAGTAAAGAGAGAGAAAGAGAGTGTGTTTGTATAACCACATGACTCACTACAGGGCCGCTCCACCAGATGCAATAACGCATTCAATCAGATTAAAACGCGCGTGTGTTCGCGCACATATGTGCGTGGGCGGCTGCCACGTTATCCGCGTGCCTCTTTATCGCTCATATTCTTTACATGAGAAGAACATCCGGTCAAGCTGCGCGACAGTGAATGGGTTTGAATTCGCCGCCTGCGATGATCAGAGTCAGACTACCGGATTGTCATTTCGAAAGCTAAGTCTCTTCTCCTTTTTCATACCCTAGTATAGTCTAGTCGCAGTTCAACGCAAGCATGCAGTTTAAAACGAACGCGTTATGTCACGATGCATTTCATGCTCCGCGTTCTTCATTCACCACTCATGGCATCAGGCACAAGTCTAGCCCGCCCCTTCATCTACGCTTTCTTTTTCCTTTTAATTGCTTATGAAATGTTTTTCGGTGCTTTTTGTAACGTTGCCCTGGTATGTGAGTCTGGAAACTGCAGGCTTATAAAAAAATCGAACAGTGTGTAGTTTCTTTTGTCGTTACCTTAAATGAACCCACGGCTGAACTCAATGCACTGCGCGTTGCTGGCGTAGTGGATGAGAGAGGGAGAGAGAGAGGCTGTGAATTAACATCTAGCGAGCCGCCTACCTAGACAGCCTTTAGAGCGGTTGAACAAGCCGAGAGCGGCCAGAAATCGCTGTCTGTGTAGACAGCTCGCCAGATTTTGGGATAGGTGAGAGGAAAAGACTAGACTGCGTTTGATGAACTAGCACAGAATAGGCAAAAGCTGTCAGCTCTGACATAACGGGATTTATATCATTAGATTGTTACAATCGATAGCCACGCCCCTCGTTCATCTATTCTCGTCATTGGTAAGTGAGTTCATTCTTCATCGCATGGGTTTATTGGTATGGATTTCAGGCGATTTCCATGCGTCTCTCCCAGTGTGTCAGATAGCTTATCAGACTGGTGTTGGCTGTTACATTCGCCCGGCGACAACAGTCTGTAGGCTGTCTGACATTTTGGGCTTTTTCAACCCCCAAAATCCATTCTGTCTCTAGTCTGTTCCCCATCGATGTCATTGTTGATATTTGTGCTTTTTTCCAAACATGTTTCTACATACTGTGTTTTTTGGTCTGGTATTAGTGTTTAATTTTAAAGGGGATCGTTATGAAATGTTTCCGGTAGCGGTGTTGGATCATCTTTGTGTGTGTATATATAGAGAGAGAGCGTGATGAATGTTTCTGCTCGTCTCTGCATAGACATTCACTACTCTATTCCCGTTAAAAGGGCGCGTGTGTGTGTTTCTGGCACTTGGTTTGTCCACTTGATTTTCTTGAGAATCCAGAAAACACACCTATTGCAACACACTGTTATGACAGCATTTTTTGGTACACCCTTCATTTTTACTTGCACAACACTTACATTTTTATTTCCTCTTGTCGTTTATTTAACATGCTTAGCTGGTATTTGCTATTGAATTAACATATTTTAGTTAAGCAGTTAATGTTCATTTTCCTCTTTCTTTCTGTAGTAAAAGCAGAGTGATCTGCTTGGCTTTCACATTTATCGGTATCATTTTCTCGGTACGATTCAGAACATCCTGTACTTTAGGGAACCCCCCTCTGCCTTTCATGTTTGTCTGTGTGTATATTTCCTATGTATTTCAGAAAAATAAAGTTGAATGAATAAAAATCTGCATGTCTTCTGGTTTTCATTATTTGACATATAATTCACAATTCTGTGTCATATGATTGGGGTGCTTTTTAATAAGTTCTATTTTTAGCATAATTTTAGATTCCAAATGTAACTTGTAGCTCTTTAGCGAGACCACTGTTTACAACTTGTTTTTAATCCATGTATTTACAAATAAATTAATATATATGCACATGTATAATTAAATAAACGACTTAAAATTATTTTAAACAATGTAAGTAGCCTACAGTATAATATATGCAGTCTGTTAAAAAGTCTTTGTTGGGACACACCTCTTGCAGTGACGCGATATGATGTGATTGATACTTTGAAACTGACCTAAGAACAGTCACGCCCACTACAGTTACGGGCTTTGCCTTAGGGGTTGTTATTATGCAAATCGCTCTCGTTCAAACAGTTTTTAATATTCAAATAAGGCTTAACATGTTCTCTTTAGTTTTATAGCCCTCCCCCACACACTCTTTTGTCTAGGTTTCTACATTAACACTGCAGGTCAGATGTTCTTGCTTAGCACGTGACCAATGCCAATCTTTGAAGGGCTTAGTTTAGTGTATATCAGGTTTCCAAACACACGCACGTCTAGTTTGCACTGCCCCAAGGGACCAGTAGGGGGCATATGTTAACTTTTATACTTAATACTTCATAAAATGAAATAATAAATTACATAAATGTCATGAAATAAGGAATTTATTGTTAAACAAAGCGTAAAATATTTTTTTAAATTAAAAAATATTTTTATTGAAAGGTTCTAAAACATTTCATTTCATTTTCCCAGATTTTAAGATTTAATTACACTATAAAAGTAAAAAATAAACGATAAAAAAGTTTAATTTTAATTAAGAAATGTCAGCTTTTTATAAGTTTACAAACAACTTTATTCCTATTGTAGGTTAAAATGACCTGTACAACCAATTTGGGGGCAGCAAAAAATGTTTAACAGTGTACATGCCTAAGAATGGAGACAGGTTTGATTTTATCTCGTAAGAAGTAGCCACACATTGTTGATTTTTACATGTCAATGGTCCTTTTAGATCATTTGAGATTTTGGAGAGCCTATCTGTTCTCATGACCTTTAGGATTCTGGGGTGAGACGTGGATGTTTGCAGCAGTTTAGGGATCATGATTATCACAGCTGTCAGAGGCAGGTGTGTTATTAATTAACATCGGCTGAGGTCCGGCTGAGGCCAGGTGTAAATATTACCATAACATTCTGAGTATTCATCAGTTTCTTTTCCCAGAAATTTAAGAACAATTTAAGCACGAGGTTGACATATCTGCACATGCTACGGTACCAACAGAAACATCATTCAAATTAGTGGAGAGGTGTGTAGCACCTGAAAAACTGTCAGGTTCCTTTTTACGCCCATTCCAAATGGCCACTTCTCTTAAGGAACAGAAAACAACGTTGTCCACTAGATCTATACAATTGACAACAGGAGGCTCATTTTAAAAACAAACAATGTACATTCTGCTTGAAATATATGAATGTATATAATGTGTATCGGTCACATCAACAGCTATTCATTGTGATATATATTGTTTTGGAATCATGTGTACAGAATGAAAGGGCTATTATGCCTTTTTCGTAAAAACACAACTTTGGAAAGTCCCTGTAACTGTATTTTGCATAATGATTTTTTGTTCTGCTTGGGGCATACGTGACACACAAAGTTCCCATTGTGATCCATTCATGTGGTTTTTAAAAGTGAGGAACAGAGAATTGTGGCCATCCAGCACTTTGTGACAATGTAAAGTGTGTGGGCTCGCATGTTTCTTACAGCTGTCCCTTTTGGCACATTCACAGGCTGTTAAAGGTTTTTAAGTAGACTAGGAAGGGATCAAAGGTTTGTATAGAATTACATCCGTTGAATAAAATTCTCCTTCATGACACCACCTTCATGATCCTTAACAATTCAATACTGTTAAAAAGATACCGTTTGCTTTCACATTGAGCTTTGTCTCGGTCTTTATTAATACACCTAATACATTGTTAGTCTGTACAATGTTTTCTTCCTGCACCACGTTACATCTAATGGATTTACTCCTAGTCACTGGGGGCATTAAGACTTCAGTTAAAGCTGCTTTGAAACGGTGAAGCAATATAAATGCCAGCACTACACATAAATCACATATGTCACAGAATAAAGTGTCTTTATTTTATCTCTAACCGAGATAAAATAATTCAGTTATCAATTAAGCTTGATAATTTATCTGCCTATGTGCATAGTCATCTGTCTGTACTATACCATACTGTACTACACTGCACCATACCATAATATAGGTTACTATACTATATCACTATACTATACTATACCATACTATAGGCTACCATACTATAGGCTACTACCTCTTAATTAAATCATTACTGTTGTATCATCCCTGGTTAAGCTGTATTTTTCCGGCTACATATTTCTGTAACAGGGTACGAGTACTATAATAAGATGTCGAGGCTACTGGAAGGTCTTTTATTGACATCTAGTGTATGTAAGGCGTAAAATCAGTTTTGCTAACGCACATATTGAAGTTCATGTGCATCCACAAACCCATCCATCGATTAACTGCAAAACTGTATCATACCAAATTAACACACGTAATGGTCATGTAATAATATGCATTTGTTGCGAATTGTTTTAGAGCCTGGAGCATGCGCACACGACCTCAGTGAGACGTTCTCTTTACTCCTCAACGTGCTCGCCGGTAGTTAGGGATGCGTACCGGAGCCGGTTATGGCGGCGTAGAGGCATGTGGGTTCATGAGGCATCCAGCTGAATAATTATACAATAATTCGTGTGTGTGAAGAGACTGCTGCCATGGCAGGTGTGTTTGATATTGATCTGGACCAGCCGGAGGAAAATGTGACGGATGATGAGCTTGTTGACGGGGTATGTAACCGGTAACCGTCTCGGTTTCAGATCTACCGCATCGCCGGGAGTTGGCAACCGGCCTGCTGATCGATGCTACATTGTTACTAACGCTGCTCGCTTACACAGTAACTATACTGTAGACAGCTGCGTTCATTACTGTCTTGTCACTGTGGTTTACTTTTAGTGTAGGGATGATGTTAGGCTTGGTTCAGTAGGTTGTCAAAAACAACAGTGATGGTATCAGATTGTACTGAAAGAATACCATATACAATGGTATGTATCAGTTACAAGGTATGGTACATGTCCAAAAGTATTTTTTTGTAAGTGGATATATCTGTATGTTTTAATTTGTATGTGTATGTGTGAAATTTAATATCAAACGTTAAATTATACCAAGCCACACAGAGAGAGCTGAAATAATAAAGGGTGATTCGTAGACCAAAGTTGTATAATATAAAAATGATATTATACATAAAAATGATATTTTAATAGCTTAGCCATCTGTGGTCAACAGCCACAACCTTACAATTTCTATTTAATAGCCCATAATTTTTATATATATATATATATATATATTATGGGATATATATATATATATATATATATATATATTAGGATTATATATAAATTGGAAATTAAAGCGATAATAGACATAAACAGGGAAATTCAGTGGTCAAACTATCAGACCAGACTGGGACTTTTTGTTAGAACAGGATCAGTAATGTGATAACAGCAAATAGTGACCTTGATGTTCTCCTGTGAGGTGCTATAGATTGAGTTTTAATGGCCGTGTCAGGTCTGCACACTGAGCATTTGAGGGAAAAGCTGCAGAGATGCGAGAAACTGCTGTTATAGATTTGTGTAAGCAGTTCAACACCTAAAACACAAGTTTAACCCTTGTACAGTCAGAGGTACCCACTGTGATCATATGTTTTAGCATTCCACAATAAGTGTTGGTTTAATTTTTGTCCACAGGTCCAGATAAATGAATACGTGGACCAGAGCAGTGGACCTGAATCGTGAGTCTGCATATGTGTGTGCATGCGTGAAAAAGTTGACTACTGTAACTTATGCATGTTACATTAAAATGATTTTGACGACAGTTGGATGTTTATTCTTTAGCTTTCTCCAGTAATTAATCTGAATGTGGTAATGTTTTGAAAACAGTATGGAAGACTGTGAGAAGTTTGAGATCTCAGAGAACAGCATAAATCACGGCACAGAGCAGATTCGTCCTGAGTGCTTCGAGTTACTGCGTGTTTTGGGTAAAGGAGGCTATGGAAAGGTAAGACTAAGAGCATTCTGCTCTGTTCTGCATTTTGGACACTGCCAGTAGACCATTATAAAAGAACATATACTTTATGCAATCAAAAAAAGATCTTAGAGATTTCTTAAAATATATTTAAAGTTTTATATTTAATAGCTAGAAATTGTACATTAAACTGACCACAATAAATTGAAACAAAATCATTTTTATTATTATTGAGCCTTGATAACCTTTTACCCTTTATTATTAGATATATTGTGTTTTTAGGGTGTTTTTTTCTGTGGTTACATATTTCCCAACATATTCTTTCACTATATGTCTTATGCAGTATATTCTATCTGTTTATATTCTGATTTTTACTTGCAAGTTTTCTCGGTTTAAAAACAGGTTTTTCAAGTACGCAAGGTTACTGGGACAACTTCTGGAAGGATATTTGCTATGAAGGTCCTCAAAAAGGTATGACCTCAAATAGTTCTCACAATTCCTTGTAATAGATCTCTCTGAAGTCCCCTTATCTCCTAATCTGTCATGTTAGGGTTCTGCTGGTTGAGTATTGTTGTAGTTTGTTACAGGGCTATAAGTATTTCTCTTAAGGTTTGTATGGTTTCCTTTTGTTTTGCAGCTTTTCTTTTCTTGCAGTTTTGTAGTGTAAATAGAACTTAATTCATTAGAATCATTAGTCTGTATATATATGTTGAAGTCAAATGAATCCAAACTGATATTTTTTGAAAAACTGGACCCGACAGCTCAAATTATAATCAGTGTTATCAGCTTGCCACTGCAAATCGGGGTAATTTAAGGAGATTGTGATGAACACTGATCTGTTATGAACTGTTATGTATGTTCTTAATAACTGATTTTTGTTTATTTTTAACCGAAAAACATTATGGATCGCAGCTTTAAGTAACTTCATTGTACACAGTAGCTTGCTAGCTAAATATATGATCATTATGTCACACTAGGTCAGAAGACAAACAGCTAGAGATGCAGATACAGTATGTGAGGCCCTGGACACAACTTAATCATTTTAAGATTGATGCCACATTGTTTTCATGGTTAAAATGCCATGGATTCCTAAATCAGCTCTGCGCACTTTTGTGTATTGTAATGTATCAATAAAAGCATTAACAACAACAGCCTGAAGCTTCAGACAACAACACACAACAACATAACAACTTAAGTCCAACTACACTCACACTGAACCAGAACCCTTCAAAGCTGTTGTAAAGGGGTTTTATGATCCTCTAGCATGAGCATGTTTTATGTCCAGAGAGAAACACTGCACAGACGTGTAACAACTAGTAGCGGTCGAGAGGGCTATTATGAAGTCTGCTTGTGCATGTTTAAGTATCGAAACTGCTGTCCTCTTAAACTCTCGCTGTTTCTCCAGGCCATGATCGTACGTAACGCAAAAGACACGGCTCACACTAAAGCAGAGAGGAGCATCCTGGAGGAAGTCAAACATCCTTTCATCGTAGACCTCATATACGCCTTCCAGACGGGAGGCAAACTTTACCTCATCCTTGAGTATCTTAGCGGTAAGTTAACCGTTTAAGTTAAGACGTGTGATATGCCTGTGACTCTTATTGTGTTATTCATATGTTGTTTTCACTGAAAAAAGGTTCAACATAAAGAAGCATGTGTTCAGTGTACATGTGTACAGTATGTATATTGGTGGTCAAAAATACTGTGTGATCGTTTGATGTTTGTCCAACAGGTGGAGAGCTGTTCATGCAGCTGGAGAGGGAGGGCATCTTCATGGAAGACACAGCCTGGTGAGTCTTTCAATATATAACTTTAATAAGGTTATAGACTCTTCTGCCTTCCAGATCACCTGTCTGTGATTTCTCATCTTTTTTGTGTGAAAACTGATCCCTTCTGATCCCTTTCTGATCCCTTATGCCGTTTCCACCTGAATGTGCAAAGCTCATTGGCTTAACAAATATAGATTTGAATAGTTGCCCTAAAAGCTA
>JAZGTI010009109.1:0-19264 GCA_036877585.1 Botia kubotai | reverse complement strand
CTCTCAAGCAAGACCCCATACGTCAGTCAGTTGACGTAACGTCTCCGTTCCCTCCTTCAGGGAACGGGGGTTACATATGTAACCAAGACGTTTTCAACCCATGGTTGGGGAAAAATGTGGACGGAACATGCCATTGGGTTATAAATTAACCTGATTCAACCAATGCCTGGTTGATTAACCATTTTTTTTATTACTGTATATATTGATAAGCATTTTGTTTGTTGTTAAATAGATGTTAATTTGACCAAAAAACACTGACCAAAAAAAGAGAGAACATTGATGGTGACTGTGACTTGGATATTTGTCTTTGATCAAAAATGGTACTCAGCGTGAATAGCTAAGGAACACTGTCTTAAAGGACAAAATATACAACTATACAACTTTTAAACTTCAAACCTTTTTCAAATAACTTTTAAGACATTAAATTTTCTCTCTGAATTTTCCTTTTGTAGTTCATCATGTAGTACTTTCCTATTCATACTATTGTAATCAACAAGGCATGATCACCTCTTTTGGGGACACTTTTGTTGACAGGTTTGGTCCATCCTCAGAAAGACTATTATGTGAAATCCCGGAGCGGTCACATTTATCTGACACAAAAAGCAGAACCAGGGGCGTTTGGTCCTGTGTGCTGTCTCTCTGGGCTGTATGTTGTGAGATTAGTTTCCCTCATCCCTTTCTGATGTTTCCCCTCATCCTATTCCATATTATCTGCTGTCTTGCAGTACACCTCCAGCCACTGTGCCTCCAAAGAGTCCACCTTGAAAAAATCCTTCACTTTTCATTAGATCAGGACAGGCCTTGTAGCAGAAGTCAGCCACAGTCATCAATCTTGTGTCCCTGGTCAAAAACAAGCCAGGTTATTCTTCACATTCAAGGATACACACATCCTGTATTAATCGAATTTGCCATTACTCTTCATGACCCTACAATGTGTAAACTGTTTAAATGTCATAGTTCTATGCAGTTGACAAAGAATCTTTTTCTGCAGTTTATTGCTCAATCCGGTTTACAGTTAATTAAATCTTGAATGCATATTGAAGTGTAATTTTAGCAAGCCTGAAAATCTGAAAACTTGAAAAGGAATATTCCAACATTAAAGATTACACACAGAGTTGTGACAGCAGTTTTGTTGCTGGCCAACGTTTTATTCCGTCTTTCCTCCTGTTAGTCATTTGTTAAATGTTAGTTCAGTCTGAAAATGCTGTCTAAAAATGCTTTATAGTGAAACACAGGGAGAATTTTAGCAGAATGTTGACAGGCACTGTCTAGCACCAAAAGTAAATAAATTATTTGCTTATGAAATCAAGTATCTATGTGTGAAGAACACAGTTAAACTTCAATCTGAAATGGCTAACATTTTTTTGGTTTAAAATGAGACTAATCCTAAGTTTAGGTAGGTAGGTTTCAGTAGGTAGCTAACCATCATGTTCATCCTGGAACCTGAGGAAACATGCCACAACCAACATAAAGAAAATAACTCCACTAGTGCAATTTTATCTTTCAAACAGAAATGGTGATAGAGGCAAAAGTTACAGATTACAGTTAATACCTATAATACCTCATTTTTATTTGATAGCTCTAATATGTCCTTCACATTTGCATGTATTTAAATATTAGGATGCAAATTTGACAATTGATGCTGAACACTATTAGTTCTCATAAATGATTGCAGGGTTAGGTTAGCATATTTATGCTTGAGTTACGACATGAGGGTGAATAAATAGCAACATCATTTTTATCTAAATCTTTTTTACAGATGCATGTTTACAGCTACTGTAAAACAACTTGTAAATTCAGAAGGCTGGTGTTAAAAAATTAGCTAATGATCTTGTTCAAAATATCTTGGAAGTTCTTCCATCAGGGTCATAAAGCTATAGAAGTCCTCATATTAAATATAAACGTTGCCTAAAATAATGAATTAAATATTTTAAAGTTTTTTTACAGTATAAAATGATTAGTACAGTCTATGACAATCAAAGCCCGCAGTTTAGGAGTTTGAATCACAACTGCAGTATTGAATACAGAATAGGGAATACAGAATAGGGATTTAAGATTCCAAAATGTTTTATTTAAAGCTCTTTGCTTCCTCCTTGTGGTATAACGGTGTAAACAAGGATTGTAAAAATCCTTTCTGTTGCCCATTGTAAATTATGTCTGAATATTGTTAGTGTGAAATTAAATTAAAGACCCACATTCTTTTACCTTTTTATAAAACTAAATATAAAACATCTAAATAGTGTCTAGTCTCTAATGTTTTGAACAGTAGTTACAATGTTTGGGTTTAATTGGGTTTATATTTCATTATCATATATAATTTCATACTGTGGAGCTGACGCTAGTTTGCTGGTTTGAACTAATTTACGTGGGTGGTTTTAAATAAATGTGGTACACAGTTTAGTCTCTGATGCTCGGGTCGTATGTTACGTCACTCATCCTCAAGGGGGCAAAATGTGGACAGGCATATACAGAAAAATGGGTGCGTAAAACAAAGAAAAACTATTCACAACCCAACATCAGTAGCACAGACATGACACTGAGAACAGGTGAGGTTATACTCTGCATATAGACTGGCACCTTGTGGAGAGGTAAAAAACTAAAAAGAACTATGACTTACTAAATAAATTCTAAATCAGAACAAATTAGTTCAGCTCGTTGAAACACTACTCCATTACACATTCATTATTAGACTTTTAAATTATTTAAGATAACAGACACACCATAAACTACTATTTTGTTTATTAGCATTCTGGGAATACAACAATTTGCTTAATTTCCCTAATATAATATTTCTTCACCTAATCTAAGCATCAAATATTTGCTTATGGTTTTTAGTATGATGTTTAGTATGAAATCTTATTAGATACACAAGACATTTTAGTCATTAAAAATCCTTTATTAAATATATTAAACTCAATTTAAAGAGTGTAGTGACTGGATATAGTCACAACATTGAGTCAAATGTAAACGTACATGCTGAGACCCTAAATACTCATCCTAATATCATTAATGATATCTCAGATTGTGTGTTAAAACTGTTAAAACTGTTAAAAGATTAACAGAACTTTGGTTAAAATAAATTTTTATACCCGGACAAGTTATTATAACATCCAATCAGTTCTGCTATAGAGTTTAAATGTAAATCATTTTTGCAGATGCTATCAGAAACATCTGGTGTTTTTTGTGAGAAAAAGGAACCAGCTTGTTCTCAACACCCTAGTAAAAGGATGGTAATGCAGTAAAATGTAATAGCCAAAGTTTTTATTGCACCAAGACCAAAGGAGACCATAATCATTTTTCTGTATCTAATGTTCTCTAAATGTTCAGAAATGTCACAAAAATGCTATGCTAAATCTGAGATTGAACCTCTGATACATGATTATTCATTTTAATGGGTTTTACAGCCGTTTCTACTGTTCATTAACACAATCAGTTCCGCATGGTCAGCACTGTTGTGTAAAACTAAAACCAGCTATGAAATACTTTACTCTTATAGTCTCTCCATTCAGTCGTTTTGAATAGCCCTGTTCTCAAAGCAGACACACTGAAACCTCCACAGGCAGGCAGTGGGTGGGTTAAGGCCCGCTGGCAGACTGACAATGTAAAATCTGGAACATTCTCACACCCAGTTCTATTTCATGCATTTGGACCTACTGAACTAAGCAGTGTTATTTAAGCCAGAGAAATATGTGTATACTCTACTGCCCAATTCACAGTTTACCCTCAGAAACCCACAGCTCATATGTAAAATACCCATTTTATAGGCACTTGCAATAAGCAAGGTCTTTTCATTTTCAAATGAGGTTCATGAGGTTTTACAGTGTGCAGTTGTGAAAAATATGATGCAGTTCTAAAGCAACAATATAAACTTTGCGGCATATGTAAATCTAACAACATTTCACAGTTCACACCAACAGTCTATCATCCTTTATTACTATATTATTATTAAAAAAGCATAACTGCTACTGTTGTCTACATTTGTCTGTCCAACTATAGCATGTAACTAGTTTTACGTAACTTGTTTAGCATGTTACTTCTTGTGTTGAGGTGTCCTATTATTATTATTTTACAATGAATTTCGAATAGTGGCCAAGAAAAATATTCTATTCATAAGTTATATCTAGAGACCAGAATGTCCCAGAATACCCGATCACTGCCCTAGCAACCACTTTTGAAATATGTGCCACAAATTCAGCAAAACTGAATTCTATATAATTAATAATTCTTCAATTCAGTATAAATTAGGTTTAAGGCTCTAACTCACCTCTGCATCTTTGGTTAGTTCATCTTTTATAATTATAGTATCTGCACTGTGAGTTGTCTGCTGTACATCTTGTAGTCTCCATGTGTGGCCACTACTGAGCTTTGTGAAACAGTGACTCTGTTAGTTTATCATCACAGGGTTGTCAGGGTTTTGCAGGGTTATTTCTGTTCTGACACGAGAGAACATTTTGGCCTAATATGGTCAAACTTTCTTTCAAAGAGGAAGGATGTGCTACTTCAATATCAACTTGTACCCTTGCTAAAAGCTAAATGTTAGCCATCTGGAAGATATGCCCCATTACCTTACTGTAATGGCACTCTACAAAGCATTATTTCTTGTAAAATGTTCTGCAATTTCCAAGAATCTACCATCGAACTTGATGGGGTAAATATGGAGAGAAATGCTTTTAAATAATAATTCCAGAGCTGAGGAAAGAGAACAGTTTGATGCATTAGGCTTCATTTACTGTGGTTAGTGCTGTTTAGTGGAGGAAATTCCAGTTGCAAAAGGTAATGACCTCACAGAATTTGAGAAAGCTGAAGAAATTAGGGAGCTATCAAGGATGCCCCCAAAAGAGTCTGCTACTAGTCCCAGTACTAGCCATTAGTCCCAATACTATGATGTTTGGCTGGAGAACAACTGGAAAACTGGAAACAAATTAAGGAGAGTAAGCTGTTTAGCTACTAGTAAGCTGTTTTGTTAACCTTAGGTAAAGTACAGAAAGCCCTGTGGCTTTGAATGTCCCTCTGAAGTTTAAAATTTCTAGGCTTTTATTGGTTTTCAAGAAAAAGATGTTAACAAGTCACTTTAGAGAGGGATTGGGCTTCAGAGCACACAAACGGTTTTATCTTCTTTTAATTTATCCACAGTGTCTGCTCTGAAGTACCAGCCTGTTGTTGGTTGCATTGCTTAATTTTGTTTTCCTCCAGAACGTGGCTGCTTTCTTGGAAGATCTCACCAGTTGCCATTACCTATTGTTTTCTTTCTGCTTGAAAAGAGTGGACCTGCCCAGTGCATCTGTTCTTACTGTAATGATGGAGCTAAAATAAGATGTCTAGGACTGACAGTTGGAGGTGGATACAGAATAAGAATACAGGATGGTATGCTTATTGTGGTAAAGCCTTTGTTGTTAAATCAGGCATAACTCATTATGGTTCACGCTATGTACCCATCACCAGGATTGTAAATGTATACAAAAAGATAGAGAGAGAAAAACGGGATGGCACAAAGTCCAAAAGTAAATTTGAGTTGCCACAAGACAGAACCTCAGTCCTGCATCTAGGATTCACATAGACAACAGTCTCAAGAGACACGCAAGGAAGTCCTGAAAAAGAGACAGGGTGAAAGTGTCATGTCATCTAGGGCCATTAAATTTAGCGTCTGGTCAGGATCTATTGGGATTCTAGTGTCATTGTCACTGAGCTCATTTTATCTCCATGCCATTGTGGTCTCAGAGTTGAGCTGGACTATTCTGCTTCCACAGGGGGAACAAGGAGTGTGATGGGTTCATATAGACAGCCCCAAATGCTCTCTTCTTACCCAGGCAGGGCAGGGCAGGGCAGGGCTGACTTTGCTTCCTCATGCAATTGGGGACTTGGAGAAGTACAGAGTGTAAATGCAGCAAGCACCATGCCAAAAGAAGCATGCAATTACCTTATTCATCCGGAGGGCATGCACAGTGCTCATCTACATCTGGGGTATAGAAGCATGGTTAGTTATAATTGAATGAAGCGTTTACCGTCATGGGTAGCTAACTTTGATTTAAACCACAAGCAAACTCTAACCTTTCTGTGTGGGACCTGTTGTTACATCGTGAGAGAATTTAACCAAGTTCCTCTGTAATCACAGCGAAACCTGATTAGCATCCCAAATTTAGCTTAGAGTCAATGTTAGGTTAATGTGTAATCTGATATGCTTGGTGGTTTAATGTAATTGCATGTACTTTTGGCCAGACCTAGCCTTTTGATGAAGTACTCTTAATAGCAACATTTGTGTTTAATTGATAGTTACTTCAAAGTCCAGTACTGAATATTTAATAAATTCCAAGAAGTTACAAGAATTTTATTTTTCTATAAACTTGAACTTTATTTGTATTTTTTTCAGCCAGTGACAGCCAGTGAGCTACACTGATATATTTATCATAAACTTCAAAGGAGGTTCAGTTTACAAGGGAATGTAATATTTTGTGGGCATGTGTTCAAATAGTTTCAAAGACAAAGTTTAAATGTTTGGGATGTAACATTTGTGGATATGTGCACATATGTGTGTATGTGTGAAGTGCACTCATGTTGTCATCTCTAGAAAGACAGCTCCCGGGTGGGCAGCAATAATCAGCAACAAACACTGAGCAGACGGCTATGACGCACAGCAGATCAACACAAACACAAGATGACAGCCTGGCAAACAAACATGACAGCGACGCACCCAACACATGTACATTTTACCATGCACCATCTACTATGATTTATCATAATACAGGCATGAGATGAACAGGTTTACTGCCTTTGTTGATATCTATAAGACTTGCGTCTCTGACTTACTTGAAATAGCCTGCGTAGTAAACCTATTGCAGTTTAAGACAACACTGTATTTAGTGAAAAATCTTCCCTGTGGTTATTCCATAGCTGTTTGTTGAATTACTGGAGACAAAATGTTTGTTTGGTCTGGTCTTTTGTAGCTGCTCACTGACATGTGGGCCAGTTGATAGACATAGACCAGACTGGGCAAAAGCAGCAAGGTTCACTTTGTGGAGTTACAGCCTTATTGACTTGCATCGCTGGGGTTTAATAAAGGAGCGTTGCGGTTCACTGATCAAGGTTTTAAAAAAAATACATTACATCCATCCCCAAGTCCTCCTCCTCCTTGTCTGGCAATTCAGAAAAAGAAACCCTATTGTAAAAGACAGATTTCATTGGTCTCATTTATCCTGTAAAACCACATGAACTGTGTGTGTGTGTTTATGTGAGGATACACAAACTTGGCTGATTCTGTGTGCTTAATGTCTGGCTATGGTCGCCAGCTCATGCTGACAGTTGGACCTTTAGGCATCGTATTTTTGTGATTACACACAAATGTGCATGTGATCACACACATGATTTCACACATGCAGCACTTTCCAGAAAACCTTGGTCTCAACATCATAAACCCTTTGGTAAACAATAACTTTTGCCAGTGACCCCTGTTTTGGTAGCCCCTGTTAAACTTCACAAATCCACTCTAGAAAAGACAGATTAGCAAAAAAAGACAGATCATTGAGACAGTGCTGCTCTCCCTTGCTCATGAAAGTATTTGTGGTAACAATCTTCTTTTGTGTCTTTCCATAAGTCAATGGATAACCGTCTGGGAGTGTTGTAGATTGTTTTTCCAGAGTGTTGCTGTGTAATTTGGCTAAATGGGCTTTGCCCTGCATTTAAAATGCAACCATGAGATCGTTTACTGGATCAAAGTAAACAAGCTAATGCACTTACAAGCATACAATCTACCATAATTACTGTTTAAGAGAAAGGATATACCACTCACCTGAAGAAGCAGTGATTACTATGGGCGTCAGCATTAAATGACTGGGGGTGAGGAAAGTAGACACTTTTAACACACAGTAGTGTCTGTATTTAGCTGTACAGCTTGTGAGCCCTTGAAGGACTGATAGTTGAAGGTGGATACAGAATAAAAATACAGTAGGCCACATTTACTATGCACTAATAAAAAGAATGACAGGAGTTATAATATGTGTTGGTTGTGTTACCCAGAAGTCTTTAGGACCATCTGGAAGTCAGCATGATGTCACCGCCTGGGTCACCAATATGAAAGAGACAAATAAGTAAAACAGCAGAGCTAAAGAAAATCATATACGCAAAACTTCTAATTTGTCAGCTTGGCTAATAAACTATCTAATGGCTAAAAATATCTAATAAACATGAAGAAGCTGACCCCAGAAACTCTTTAAGCTAATTAAAAATTAAAAAATAATAGTAGAAATATACTGGTCATAAGTTTTAATTGTGAATTTTGACTATACAAGTAGCTTTTATACATTTTGCATACTGTTCATGCAGAATAGCAGTAATGCTTGCCTGAAAATACAACAGTTCAACTTTATTTGTTTTTAGTCAGAAAGGAAAAAGAGAAAAAGAAAAATGAAATCAAGTTCATTTCTGAAATTTAGTTCATTACTGACCAAAATCACTAGAACATGTAACTTCTGTGCTTGTAGGAACATCCCAGAACTTGAAGGCAGCATAAAGCCATCTATGCTGGTGCCCAAAGCAGATTAGCTTGAGCAGCCATTTACTGCAGTTTAGGGAGTCTGTTTATCTCAATTCAGGTTGCACATTTACATTTATTTTACACATCTTATTTACCAAATCCATGCTACATTTGATCACATATAAGCATGCACATAAATAAATGACTAACTGACATTTATAAAGGACAACACCTCTCAGTTTTTTCTTTTTAGTTTTTTTTTCTCATCACTTTCTCCATCAGTACATTTCCAGTTGTCAAAACAGGGACTGACTCACTCATTCATCTATTCCCCATTGAGCTTCTGTCCTAGTCTAGCTGTGGTTGAAGTCTCTTCTGCTATAAATGACATGTAGGCCTTCTAATCACCCTTAAATGTTGAGTTAATTGCAGCTGTGATGAGAGGGTAGCATTTCTCAGACGATCTGCAAATGTCTACATTGTTCCTCTCTTAAACCTGATGTCATGCCTCAATTTTAGACCTTTAAATATTCCATCCATACCGGGAAGTTCTGAGTGATCTCATCCAACTTACTAAGACTAAACAAATCCAATTATGGTCAGGAAATCCATTTGGTTAGTAAATATAACACATAAAAAGGGATTTCTCATAAAGTTTAGCGCTAAGGTCTTGCAATTTAAAAAAACCTGCATCTTAGTCACTGTCCACCCACAATCCAGTTTTAACCAGGCACTATATTTGCTGGTATAGCAACATACCTCCTTTCAGTATAGATGGCCTATGAACGTGTGTAAGATGCTGTACAGCCCCAGTAAATATCAAATAGTCTGAGGCATCTTTCATGACCTAGCACTTTGGTCCTCTGCTGGTAAATTGTCTCTGTGAAAACTTGTCTATGTTTTGTGCTGTTAACTGATTCAAAGACAACCCACGCTAGAGACCAGCAATGCTGGAGAATTTTTCCTTCTAAATAGGGCTATGAATGGCTGTGCTTACAAATTACAGAATATTTTTAATACCTAAACTCCAGCCAGTGGGCAAACACCTTTAAGTCTGGTGTGTTTGGCAGTGCTGTGGCGTATGGCTGGCATTGCTTTATGAGATCTGACTTTAATTTTGTCTGCTGCTGAACAACTGACTCCACCCTTATGCCACAGTAAACAGGGTGGCACCAGTTAGTAATGACTCCACCCTGCCCCACAATGAATGTGTGTGAGTTTAATTAGAGAAATAGGGAAATACAAAGGGACATAAACAGATGGATGGCCAAGGTCCTTGTGTGATCAGGCCTGCACTATGTAATCACTACCTCTCAGCTGGAACTGCAGTCAGAAAGACATGTAAATTTACTGACACAATAAACAAGGACTCTCAGCTATTTCCTTCATAAACCATGATTTCCTGCATTTGACCTTAAATGGACACAATGGATGTAAAATTCTTCTGTCCACTGTAGACAGCAGCTATTTCTTGAAGCATCCTTAACATTTTTTTATTCAAAGGTTTGCAAAATTACTTAGGACTCCACACTGAATATGGACTGAATGAGAAGACATGCTCTAGGATATTTTAAAAGGTTAATAATTCATTCATTTTAAGTAATTTAAACTGTTAAAATGTAATAAATCTAACCAAGAGGTTAATCTGAAGCACCCTGACCTTCTTTAGGTCAAATGTCTTTTTGCTACGTGGCCTGACTTCACACTTCCTGTTTGTTTCAACTGTGATCTTGACTACAGCTTTACCTCTCTGCTGTGTTTGAGTTCTCCTCTGTGAACCTGTTTCTGTGGACCAGTTTATTTCCTGTGTCACCTCGCTGTATCCACGTCACCTTTCAGAGTCATGAGCAAAGGGGAAAGAACAGGCACAAAGGGGTCTTCTGGTAGCCTGCCGCTAAGCTGTTGTCTATGACCTACATGCCTCCCTCTCTCACTACATTTCTGAGCAGATTCTCAAAGCCGCAGAGCCAGACGGAAACATTGAACAAGTCAGGGAGCTCTTCCCAGAAAACCCCAACCAGGCGACGAAAGACGAAAGGAAGGAAAAAGCTCTTACATCTCGGATTTAGAGAGCATCATCTCTATAACAACTTTTAAACTTTCTTTAGTTTGCTACATTGTTTTCAACTAAGGCCTTGCTAACATTGATAGAATTATTCAATGAGGGCTAGCAT
The DNA here is from genome assembly GCA_036877585.1 of Botia kubotai. Classification (NCBI taxonomy): domain Eukaryota; kingdom Metazoa; phylum Chordata; class Actinopteri; order Cypriniformes; family Botiidae; genus Botia; species Botia kubotai. The sequence goes on along the minus strand of JAZGTI010009109.1, from coordinate 8,623 downwards.
AGTGAGGTAGCGGCTGTCCTTTGGTAATGTAACAAAGCTGAGTGGGGTTTCAGTTTTTTGCAAATTAGCAGTAACATCAGGGGAAGAAAGTGAATCATATGTGATCTGTCATATAGGTTTAAAGTAGTCAATACAAATTGGTGCAGGACGTTTTTATTTGATACGTGACAGTTCCATTGGTAGACTCTAAATCATGTCATTGTAAATCAATGTCAGTGTGAACATAACCTAGCTTGACCACAACAAAATGTTCTTGTTCCCATTGTAATTAAACTTTTTACAGCCTATAGACAGCTTTGTTGAATGCATCTAATTTGTAGTGTTATGCTGCTCACCTGCAGTGTTCACATTCAGACGTTATTATGACTAAAATTGCTGGAGGTCAGCAAATGGTTGCACTCAACTGTAACAGCTATCAACAAAGTAGCTATAGTAAAGCTCTTTCAAAACATATTTTATTGTTTAAACAATTTCAAACTAAGATATTGACCCAGCTGAGATATTTAACACGAACAACTCTTGGAGAAAAACATTTACCATCTGTGAGACATTTTCTACTAGTTGGGTATTGAAGGACTTGTTCTGGCCAATCTTTTTCAAGTTCATCCTGGATCTCTGATGTCCAGGGAACAAGCTAATCTCTAATTCCAGTTAAAATGATCCAGCTGCATGACAGAAGGGAGAACTCCCACATGCTCTTTCCAACTGCTTTTCCATCTTTCACAACACAGAAGTTCAAGTATGTTCAAGAATTGCTACAGTCTGCCATCTCACTAATTTACAAGAAGTCTCAGCTGACCAATATTCAACATTGTCTTTTTCCAGATATACCTGCATTATTTTGAGACTTGCATGTTTGATGTGACGTGTAAACATGTTGGTTCTCACACATACTTTGTATTACATTAGCATGATGTGGATTTTGTGAATTTTGTGTTTTTTTTTTTACGAATTTTGTGTTTGAAGGTGTGTCATGACATTTTGAGACTGAAATGATTGTTGTACGAAATTAAATGTTTCAGTGTGTGTCTGTAATTTTCTTAAACTGTATTTAACAGACTAAATTATTGGACAGTTGTCAATTTAAATCTGGTAAATCATCTGGTGAAATTGCATAAAATAATGTGCTTTGCATGACTGGTTAGCTAAATGTGCTTAATGATTTTTCAGTGTTTATGTGGAATTTTAATATTTAATTCCACTCTCACTACCGCAATCACTTTTGCAGAATGTCTGCTAATTCTGTCCTATTTTCATGCAAAATTTATCACTGTGTCATTACCAGTTTTCAACACAAAGCAGTTATTGTCAACTGAGAATAAAAAACTTAAATATTTTTATTGTTTTAGCACTTTCAAAATAAGTTAAGAGATTGACCAGGCTGAGATATTTACGGGAACAACTTTCAGAGAAAGTACAACATTTGACATCTCTAAGACATTTTCAATACATTTTTACCTTGTAATTTACAGTACCTTCAACAACAACAAAAGTCTCAAACTTCAGCCAGGATTTCTTTTAAACCCTGTATCTTTTTGTTGTGCAAAGATACAGAATTATATTTCTTTGTCATGTATCTGTTGAAAATGATCAAACTGTTTGAAAATAGATGTTTCTGTAGCTACTGTAAGGCTGTAGGTTTGATTCCAAGAAAACCATCCGCAATAACGTTGTATAATAATTTATAATAATAACTGTAAAAGAATTTCTATAAACATATGGTCAGGTGCTACATGGAAGTATTGTTGATGGCATATGTTATTGCATTGCCACTAACAACTCTCAAATTTTAATACATCCAGATTTTACAGTACTTTTGACAATAAAGTTCTCAGCAACCTAAAATAAAAGCTGAAGTAGCCAATTAAACTATGTCCTTTGCCTTTCCAGGTTGTGGGATGGCTAACAGTACAATTATTGCTGCCTTCAAGTCATAATGATTGTATTAACAAGATTAGCACAGATAAATGCCACCAAATGTTATATTATACCAGTGAAAAATACAGTAATTCAGAACTTTCAATTAAAGACTCATGGTGAAGCTAAATTATATTTTTAGAGAAAAATAGAGATAAAATACAAAGTGATTCTCATATGTATCTTTTAGCACTCAAAAATCTCCCTGTCTTCATCAGGTAAGAAAGAAATTGCCTGTAACATCCTTTCAAATCAAAATTACCTGAACACGTCGTTACAATAATTTCCGAACTTATAAAAGGGAACTTTCCAGGAGGAGTTTAAGGCAGCGACTATGAATGAGTGCTAATGCTAAAGACCCTAAGAAAACAGTTAACGGACCACATCAGATATGTGGCCAAAGCTTAAGTGGAATTACAGCCAAATCTCTCAACAAGGTTTGTATGTCTGCCTGAGTGTGTGTTTGTATGTGTGCAATAGCCTTTATTAAACTTCTGTACAACAGCATTTTTCCTTATCTTTTGACAGTAGTAAATGTTTCAGAGGACAGGAAATACAAACAGTCACACAAAACATAAACCGGCAAAAGCAAACCAAACATGACACTACACAAACAAGGCAAGTACATTTCTAGTATAAAAAACAAACAAATAAACAAAAGATAAAAACCAGCCTAAGTGGATTGCTGGTTCTAGCATGTTCAATCTAGCTCAGTCTGACCAGCTCACAAGTACTTAAAATCCCTCTAAAACTAGAGAAACAGACTAGCTTAATGACCAGTCTGGGACACCAGCTAACCACTTTAGACTGGTTTTAAATGTGTTTTCAGCAAGGTGTGTGGGTGCCTATGGATCTACGAAGGACACAGCAATGTAGCGTGTGCCGTTGGTGGTAGGTAGCCCTTCATGGAGGTGGGTAAGTCTACCTGGATGCATAAAACTCCAGCCTTTTCTAGGAGATTCTATGGAACAGTTATATCTATGAAATCGACATCCTCCACCCTAAAACAGAAGAAAATTGAATTTACATTTACATTTAGGCATTTGGCAGACGCTTTTATCCAAAGCGACTTACATTGCATTACACTATACATTGTTTCTGAGTATGTGCAATCCCTGGGCTCGAACCCATGACCTTGGCGTTGTTAACGCCATGCTCTAACCACTGAGCTTACAGGAGAGAATTTAACCACATGGGAATTAAAAAATAAAATAAAAAGTCATATTTAGAGCTTGATCTTAAAGGACAGGTAGGGGTTGCTCCTTTTTGAATCACGTAGTTAGGTGGGTGTTTAATAAGAGAAGGAGGATGGGGGCGATGATGTTGGTTCTTAATGTCCTACTGTTTTTTTCATTGTATTGCTATGCCATGTCATATAATAAAAACATTATAACTTTACTGTAGTAAGACCACTACAACACAAGCTTACCTGGAAGTCAATGCCTTTGTTGTTAAGAGCAACATTAATGGTAAATGTTGAGGAATCATGATGTGGTCTCAGATAGGCTTGTCTGGTTGGAGTATACTTCACCACAAAGTTCATAATAGCATATCCCTGAAAAATTAGACAGTAAACAAAATTAAAACCCAGCATTCAAATTATCTGACAGAATTCTTCACTCATGTTTTTAATATCTTTTACTGCTCTTAATAAATGACCTCAAAAGAACTGATTCATGGTGCCAACTGAAGTTTATATTCCATGTGTGAAATCAACCAGAGACCCAACAGTGCTCATCCAGTGAACAAAAAGCCTTCCAAATGAACAGCAAGAGAGAGACATATAGAGAGGGGTGACTTGACTCATTCCACGATTTAACTCAACCAAAGACCTCATCTGAAAGTTGTGGTAGTGTTGTAGTTGGCTGCTGTTTAAGCCTGTAAACTCCTTGTGGGTCTGGATGAGGAAAATGATTTTTAAAATCAAAAATCTTTCAGTAAGGTTTGAACTGGCAGGTTCTGAAGATTTTCTGACCAAAATATTAAGATCGGATGAAACCAGTAGAATGAGTAAAAAATGGTGGAAGTGGAAGATGTGGAAAAAACTATTTTCACTATTCTGAGTGCATTTAAAAAGGGATATATATATACAAAGGGAAGCTGAATATTCACTATAACATCATATGGTTTTCCAATATTATGGAAATACATATTCTGAATTATCAGTTGTTTATGTGACGGCCTTAGACTTTTCACACAAAATTTGGAACATGGGCTATGGTCAGATTTTTTGTTTAGCCAATCAGAATGCTTGGAAAAGATTGAAAAAATGACAGAGGCACTGTCTTAATAATAACCGAATAATTGAAGAATTACAAGCAAAACCAAAAATATACATACTGTATGGCCTTATTACAGTAATGAAGGCAAAAATAGGAAAAATAGTTCCAAAATAATGTTGCAATGTAAAAATTCTCAATGGTCTAAAAATCTAAGGGGATAAAATTTGGATAAAATGTTCTTGACAGGCTATTCAATTCTTTTCAATTTTTATTATACAGCGCTTTTTACAATGTTACATTGCTTTAAAGCAGCTTTACATAGAGGCTACATGAGATTCACCCTAATCGTGCTTGTCAAACTCAGCAAACAGTGAAGGATGTAGTGTCTCAACAACAATGGGGAGAGAAAGAGGAGAGATATAGGACAGACATCATACTCAGATTCCTCAACACAAGACTCAGACAGATAGCTGATTATGACTCACCTTGGTGTAATAGCCAGAGAAGACCTTGAGAGTCACAGGGGAGATGAATTCTCTGATGAAGTGTAGCCACTCATTATCAAAATTGATCTGTTTCATATGTATGTCATCAGTCGGGACACTCTCATAGCCTCCAGTAATTCGCTTGTCCTGAGGATAGAAAACATAAGTGACATAGCCAATGATAAACCCTGAATGTTATTAGTGAGTAGCTGGCTGTATAATGTCCACAAAAAGAGAAGTGATTTCCACAAAAAAAAACAGGTTGTTTTTAAATACCCTTTATGGCTTATTGTGCATAATTACAGAATATTATAAAGTGTTTCTCTTTTAAGATACTAAATCTATCCTAAGCAAAATCAAAGTGTCACTTATAAACAGCACACTATATTTTAAGTGATTGATTTGTGTCAGGAACAGGCAGATATTTAAGTTATCGTGATAACAATCATAATCCTTCTCTCTGGTGAGCTGTTAAATCCAGAACCACTGCAACCGAATCATTGATTCATTAAGGTGAAGTCAAGAAAAAATCTCAAATCCAACTGAATGCTTCATGCATTAACCTGTCATTGATCTGATGAGTTAATGAGTTAACAGCTCATTCTGTGGAAAAGATGTAAAGATTCTTCAAAACATCCATGCTTTTGTTTAACAGACATCATTCATACATGTTTGGAACAATGTGAGTAAATAATGACAATTGAACTGTTAAAGTGTCCCTTGAAGCCCTGACGGAAGCCTTTATCTGACCTCATGTCTTCCACCAGACCATGACCCATAGTTTTCCATTTCCTCCACTAGCTCATCACAAGCCTTTTCCGATAGCACAGGGAACCAGAAAACATCAGGGCATGGCTGCAGAAACATAAACAGATGCTTAGTATCACACTCTCTGTATGAGTATGATTTTTACTGTAAATAACCACTCATATAAACAGCAGTGAGATCTTACAAAGAACACATGCTATTTATGATCCAAGCTAATTTTATGTTTAATATTGTGTCCTTCACTTGTCTTACTGCTAAAATAGGCTAAAGCCTCTTCAAATGTAAAAGGTTAATGATGTTTCTGCTTTGAGGTTTGTTTATACCTGCTCCAAACGATTTTCTGTGAAAATCTGTGTATAGTTGGGGTGGATGTATTTCTCTCTCCAGTCCTGTTAAAAAACAAGGGGATTACTCCTTAGCAGTATTTATTCATTCCTTAGTGTGCACACTAAACAGTGTTCAGCCCTCTGCATTCATTAAATAGATGGACTAAGACCAGGCCAGATGGAGGTCAACACACACTTATGTTTACTCTTACAGAACTCCATTTCATTATCGATGACAAATGTACAGCTAAATGAAAACAACTTCTGGATTCTGATATCCTTCTGTTTTTGTACCAAACACTTTACAGAAAACATTTGGTCATGTTGTTACTCACCAATGGGTTTTCAAATATTTGCCATAAGTCATTGTTATAGTGAGATGTGTTATAGTTGGCAGTCGAAATTAGCCTTCCGAACTCATGTCGATTTGTAACGTACATGAAAACTCCCTGTGTCAGACAAAGAAAATGACATTAGATTGTATCCATTCCATGAGTGAAAATGTCAAATATTAACAATTTAAAGGAATGTTTCAATGTAAAACAAGTAATTTAAAAAAAATTGATTTTTGATTATTTTGGACCAAGTGCTTTTAGAAAATTTAGTCAAATAACCAAATAATCCATGGCAAATAATAAATAAGGACAGATATTGAGGAGGACTGTGAGTGGGAACAGAATGGGAACAAAGGGAGATTTTGGGAATAGATGCAATTCCAGGAATCACCATTCCCGTTTACCATTGTAGAAGCAGGGACAAGGGTAAAGATCCAGACTTAGTCTCAGTCTAAGCTTTTCCAAAACACATCTTGCACCAAAGTTTGGGCAAAAGTGATTTTTCATTGTCAAAAACATTAGCGTAAATGTTGAATTTGAACAGGCTGAGATAAGTAAAGGAGCTTGTGAAGGTGAGTTTCATGTTACTGGTGTGCTTGGGATGGGATTGCTCTTGGACATAGATGTTACTACAGGGAATAGTAAACTATAATACATGAGATCTTTATTACTGCCTTCATAAGCCCTTCCACCTCCAAATTCAAGGTGCTGGATTTTATGGTCCTAAATATACTATGTGGTGCTTTCTCTCCAGATAAAAAGCAAGTGTAACTTATCAAACTCAAAACAATGGCATCGCTTTCCAAAAGCATTGGGCTTGTTTCCTGAACACATATGTTTGAATATGATGCATATACTGTATGATGACTGATGATGATTTCAAAATGACTGCAGTTTTAATTAAGATATTTGAAAGTATGCAGAGACATGTATCTACAATTATGGAATGGATAAAACATGTTATAACCACTGAACATAAAAAGAAAATGTATGGTTTTTCCTCATGCACATATGGTAGCAATATTCTCAAAAGATTTTGCATGGCTTCACACAAATTACATTTTTTATGTTTGGTCACTTTGCATAATTTGCATAAACTATAAAACATTAAATGGTAGTACACATTGTCTTTTATTAGTTTGCCACTACAATTAGTTATTGACTGTAGTAGGGTTGGAATATTACTTGTTTACTATTTGGAAAAGAGATGCCTTGCTAAAACATATTTATTTGAATTTTAAAGAATAGAATAATCAAAACAAGAGGAACCTTTGGGGGTCTGAGCATATGGAATGATTCCGGGGAAGGAGACTCTCTTTCTCTGTGTAATGTCTAAAATGAAGGAAAAGCACCATGTAAATTATATAATGAGAAAAAAACAGTAAACTAAAAGAGAGAGCGTGAGGGAAGAAATGGACCCGCCACATATATTAAATCTTTCCAGGATAGTGCTTGTAAAATGCTTGTGCAGCAAAAATCCCTTATTAATTTTTTTAGCTCGCCAATTTTTGGGTCAGAAAGGATCTTATGCGAAGCTTTAAGGTGGCCTCAGCACTTAGTAGGAGACATTAGGCATGCCTTTTAGTTGGACAAAAAGCATAGTTATTAGTGGGGTTGGTTGGGAACCAAACATTCCTGTTCTTATTGGTTCAAAGTCATGTGATAGAGATAACAGGAAAGAGGATAAAGGACCATGAGGAAAGGAAACAGTAGAGGCATCGCAGCTGCCAAAAAGTAACAGAGGAATCATGCCTTCAACACAAACAGCACATTAATATACTTTGAATACTTGCCAGTTACATTCTGGTCACAGAGTAGCATATGTTTAAAAGCATTGAGCATAAAATAATATCATGTACAATCTAATATAACAGCTTTTTTACAATAAAATTAATAATTTACCTACATCATAAACACATCTTAATTATATTGTTTATAAACATTTTAAATTGTATTTAGTTAATACTATACTAAATTTAGTTTAACAAAATTACTAAATTAACTAAATTTTATTTTACAATACACACCTAAAGATTCTGAACCCTAATATTTAAAAAATACTATTTGGTATTTGCTAATCAATTAAATGTTTAATGCAATTGTACAGTTCTCAGTGGTCATACCAGCTCTCTAGCATTCCTGCACATGGCCATGTCAGGGTCCAGCCTCTCCAGGACAAAGACATTCCTCTCTCTCAGCTCGTTCCTCAGAGTCTGGCCCTTTATCAGGTAGATGTGGGCCATGAAGGGGATGTTCCACACCCCACTGTTAAAACAAGAGAAAAGGTCAGATCAGGACATACATGACTCTTAAAATTTACATTTACATTTAGTCATTTAGCTGACGCTTTTATCCAAAGCGACTTACAAATGAGGATAAGGAAGCAACTTCAAATACAATAAGAGGCAACAGTGAATAAGTGCTATAGACAGGTCTCAGATATTTCAACACAGTATAAGGAATTTTTTTTTTTTTAGTAGAAGTGGGGGTGTGTTAGTAAATTAGTCAAGGAAGTAAAGACGAAAAAGATGAGTTTTTAGTTTTTTCTTGAAAATGGCTAATGACTCAGC
>JAZGTI010009108.1:224-19265 GCA_036877585.1 Botia kubotai | reverse complement strand
GATCTATAGTACATGATGAACTTCATTGTTGCTTTGGTTCGTAAGATGTGCTACAGGGTTTTCAATAGCGCATACGGGTGTTCGTGTACAATGTGTCGTCTGTAATGGGTAGTTTTGTCATCGTAGTTACGGGTGTTGTTTATACAGTGTTTATCAGACCTTAATATGTTGTTTTATGAACCAGGTTTAACATTGGACATCCAGCACTACACAGTAGTTTAATATGCAATGTAAACAAATTAAAACATTTAATCTAACAAACGTTTCATTTGTAATGTAAACAGTAAATTTGAGATTTCAGACCTCTTGATGTCGGATGGTTTTGCTCTGCAGACAATATTCTACCACACAAAACACATTGTGATCTGTACAAATCATGTTTATCAGAGTTGTAAGTACAGTCTGGGGACTTTAGCATTTTTCAGGGTTTATCAGGAGAATACACAAGTATTGACACATTTTCTTATAGTATTTGAGGACCACTAGCAAATATTGGAACTTGTGTTGTGCACAAATATATCTATTTATATGACGTTTTGTGCAAACGTTTCATTGTAAATGTTGTCTTGTTGTGTTTCAGGATGCGTTACGTAGCCGCTTACCTGCTCGCTGCCCTTGGAGGCAAAGAGAGCCCCAGCGCAGGAGACATGAAGAAGATCCTGGACAGTGTTGGTATCGAGTCTGACGAAAGCCGCATGGGAAAGGTGAATGTGTTTGACGCTTCTCTGATGTTCTGTCTTTGTGCATCATGCTTTTCATGGCTTGTTTTTAACGTCTGTTATTATTGTAGGTCGTCTCAGAGCTCAGTGGCAAAAATGTTGAGGAAGTGATTGCCCAGGGTAAGAGGATCTTTTACATTTGTGTAGCATTTTCCCCTCCATTTTGTTTCAAAGCAGCTTTTCAAACAGTGCATTACACAATTTCTATCTATTTTTTCCCATTCATATTTAGTGTATGTACTGTAGGCTATTATACAGACATGAGAGAAAAGCTGAGGTTGTGCAGTGCTGCTCAGCTGAGCTCATAAGACACATTAGGGCTGTTACTAACCACTTGGTTGGTTGTTTGTGCTGTATTACATGAGTTTTTTTTGTTTGTGTGACAGGCTTCAGTAAATTGGCCAGTGTGCCATCAGGTGGCGCTGTGGCAGTTTCCAGCTCAGCTGCACCAGCTGCTGGAGGAGCTGCTGCTGCTGCTGCTGCACCTGCAGGTGACCTCATGAGCCCTCGCCCTCCCCCTCTCTCTCGCCCTCTCTCTCTCGCCCTCCCCCTCTCTCTCTCTTGGCCCCCTCTCTCGCTCTGTCTGTCTTGTGCAGATACACTGTTCTGTGGATTATGGTTTATGCAGTTTAATGTTTTTCTGTAGTCTAGAGGATTTTTGGCTGCTCTGAATCAGTAATATTATTAAATAGAAGAATACATGTTAAAGGAATACTCCACCTTGAAATGGAAATCGACCCATAATGCATTATGGGTTCTAGTAGAATATGACTTTCTTCAGCAATCTGAGTTATATTAAATAATCTGTCTTCCAGCTTTAAAATGGCAGTGAATTAACCCAAGATTTTAAAGCCCCAAAAATCACGTCCATCCATTATAAAAATAATCAATATTTCAGTGGGTTAATTGTTTTCTCAAGTGAAACGATACATTTGTGAAAGAAAACAATTGGTATATTGAGTGGCTTCACGTCAATAATCTCACATTAATGTGAAGTTACTGCGACAAGATCTTTAATTTTTAAGATTGGATCTGATGTTGAGTAGCTGAAGGTTTTTTGTTTGTTTAAACTGCTGCATCTACGCACCATTTAAGTCTTCAGCATTTCAGTCAGTTTACTGCCTTCACTACTTCATTTCAAACGGTCCTGCAGTGTGACAAAAACTAAAAGCACAGATATTGCATACAGTTTTAAAATCATACAATAAACACAATAGTAGTACTGAGTCAACAGAATGCTGTTAGAGATGTAAAGTGTGTCAGTGCAGGACAACTTCCAAAAACATTCACAGTTGTTCTCTCACTTTACAGCGGAGAAGGAAGAGAAGAAAGAAGAGTCTGAGGAATCTGATGATGACATGGGATTCGGACTCTTTGACTAAACGCTCTTCTAGGGGCCAAAATAAAATGTATCACAAAGACTTCTGATGCTTTGTGTCACCAGTTTGTGTCTGAGTGTTCTATGAAGTTCATATGAATGTGGTGATGGTTACACGTCATTCTTAAAGAGCTTAAAACATGTACAGTTGTGCTCAGACATGACCAGTGGAGTCACCCTCACAGAGCTCTGATTGTAAGTCAATACACACAAGTTATGTGATGGTACAGCCTGATTTCTGTTTTATATGCTATAAGAGCCATTTAAAGAATCAAAATGAATTCAAAAACGTATGTCTCTAGATGCTATTTGTGTTAACGCCAAGGTCATGGGTTCAATCCCAGGGATTGCACATAGTGTATAGTATAATACAATGCAAGTCGCTTTGGATAAAAGACATCTGCCAAATGCATAAATATACGTAGCGTGCATAAACCCCACTGAAATGAGGCGGGTGACCCTGAATTGGGCTTTGTAACCTCTTCCGATGGTACATGGGACCCACTGACACAAGTTTTGTCTCCACACTGTGGTAAAGTCTCTGAAGACTGGCCTCTGGTATGTTTTGAGAGGTGAGTTCTGTGCCCTGAAGTGAATTGGCAGGTATGGACCCTGCTGTACATCCCTCTCTAGAGGGTGTGAGTGCACCAGCAACTCAACATTGATAGGCTGGCTCAGAGGCATACATATGGTCAAAAGGGATGATTTATAATTCTCCTAATTCAGCTAACATGTTAAATCCTGTGACAGATGTCACGTGACCCGTGATTAAATCGGATGAGAAGCAGACTTAATTATGTGTATATGTATGTTCAAATTCTAATGATTTAATCAAAGTCTAACAGAATTTGAGAACCTACACACGGATACGACAATTCAGCTGTTAGTGACCAGAACTAAACAGAAATACATGACAACAATTAGTGTTGCATGCACAGTTGCTGTACCAACCAAACAATAACTACTTTTCAAAACATTCACTAATCAATAAATATTGTACATCCCAACATTGAACTATAGATAATTAATTTAATTTACATGCACACACAAAAATATTAAGTATTGAAAGTTTGAGACATTAACCTGACTGTAAAAATGAAAGGAAAACAGAATGCTACAGTTGTTCATCGGCTTTGGCTCCAGAAGTATTTTACAATATAAAACAAAATTTTAGTGAGTTCAAAGCCATAAATTAAGCCAATCAGCTCTGAGATTAATCACAGCATTACAAACTTTTATTTAAAATTAAAAACATTTCTTTTGACAATTCTGGGTTAATTCTTTCCTAAATTAAAAAAATATTCCTTGATGCATTGTCAAAATGTAATATGCATAAAGATATGTGCTCAACTAAACAAATGTGTAATATAGATGAATAATTAAAATGAATAAACACAATAGAAATAATTTCTTAAATGCAGTAAAGAGAACATTAATGTAGACACACACACATGCAGTCAAGCTCACTCACATGTGATTGTGAGACACAGGTCACTGTGTGTGGTTATGACTCAGCATCACATCACATGCATGTGGAAGGATGAGTGTTCTTCTCCTTCAGCATGTCCTCATGTCTGTTTTGTTTGTGATTTGCTGTAACAACCATTTCAAGATCTTTAAGTTACTGGAAGCTTGTCAGCAGAAAATATATTTTAAAAAAAACATTCTCTATGCAGCTGTGTTTGATGTCACATATCTGGGTGAAATATTGCTACTCTCTCCAATGACTCTTATAACTTCACCCTTATACAGCAGTATAAACATTTTCAACAGACTCATAAAGACGTGTTATATTGTAATATAGGTTTAATAAAAGATCCAGCATTGTAATAACTGTCTGGATTAGTCGTGACATCCAACATGCACCTGCAATGTGACATTACAGCGACATATTTAGGGCCCAAGCAATGGTGTGTGAATGGGCTCTATTGTTGGATTATTTTAATTTTCCAAGGGTTTCAGGGCTCTGAGTCCCTTAACATGTCTTGTTCTCATCAGACCGGGCCACTTTAAAAATGACATTCAATAGTTCCACCAAACAGGAAGTCAGTAATTATGGATTAAACATTTTTTGGAAGACTTTTCATTTTGACCAAGTCTGTTGTTTTTGGTTTATACCCTAATGCCTAGAAACACAATGAATCACAAATCATGTTCAGATCCCAGAAGTCTCTGTTTTATTGGTTTGGAATATAACTGCATTGACAAATCACAAGCACATGCAGGTAAAGTCAATGAACAGCCAGCTGGAAATACAGCGTGTGATGTCAAGTGCCACTTTAAACGAAGCAGGACAGCAAAAGAATTGAACAAAGTGAATACACAACAGATCTGTCAATAAAACAGCAAATCAAACAAAACAGAATCTGATGGCATGTAGCGTAATTAACACTTCCACAGGAAATCTACTCGAAAAGAAAAGATGGACGTTGCTTTAGCTGCTCTCCTTGCCAAGCGTCAGCTTGTCAAACATGTACTCGGCCATGCCACTCTGAGGGGCACCCATGCGGCGCAGGTTGGTCACCCAGTCGCCCAGTTCCTTGATGGACTTCACCTGCTCATCCAAGTAGTGTGTGTCAATGAAATCACACATCTGTGTGGAAGAACAGGAGCGCATTTAGTTTGTACCAGCTGTGAATGAGAACTGTGTGTAACGTCAGGCACAAATCACTTACATGAGGGTCATTGTGCTGTGAGGAGAGTTTATGCAGCTCCAGGAGAGAGTGATTGACACTTTTCTCCAGCTGAAGGGCACATTCAAGAGCTTCTACTCCGCTTCCCCACTCGTCCTTTTCAGGTTTCTGTCAAACACACACAATAAGTTTGATAATTAAATCTCATATCATCTCAAATTTAGTATATTTGTACATAAAAACATACCTTTTATTTATTTGGAATTTTGACTCAAACGAAAATAACTCAATGTCAAACATCTGTCCCAAATGTGAAGCACCACAAAAACCAGCAAAACATGTTCCCAGTTGGTTGAAGTTTATCTTCAGTGCTTGTGACAGATAATAACCCTGCCCAAACCCTGAGCTTTATCACCATCTCCCACTCCAGTCACTCAAAAACACACAGACACACACACCTTTATATCCTGCAGAAAGATCCTCCCTCCCCTCTGGTTCTGAAATTTCAGCAGTTTCTCTGCGTGCTCGCGCTCTTCGTGGGACTGATGGCGGAAAAACCTCGCAAAGTTGTGAAGAGCTTGATCATCACGGTCGAAGTAATACGACTGCATGAAACAAGGAAACTCATCAACAGACCAGACACACAAACAGATCATTACTCAAACACACCTTCCCATCATGCCTTTCACCAAGACGGTCTCATAGACTCTTACCATGGACAGGTAGACGTAGGACGCATACAGCTCCATGTTGATCTGACGGTTGATGGCTGCTTCACACGCCTCTTCAAAGTTCTGTCTCACCTGAGAGCTCATGTTTCTGTAACGGACAGTGTGAGAGTTTAGACGAGAATCTGCTCTATTTATTCTCTACAGGGGATGTGGAACGAGTATTGTGTAGCATTGTGTATTTACTGTCCACATTCACACCAAGTATTCCCTTGGCCTTAAATGATTTAGACACACTGTGTGTAGTTCACCCTGCTGTTATTAATGGTGTGGTGGTCTCCAGAAACCCACTCATCACCCCACACTACCCTTTATTTAATGCTGAAGGGCATAAAAAGACAGCTGGTGATCTGATCTGGTGATCTCTAGTGCGCATGGAATGGAAGGTTGGCTCTTGTATTGTATTGTATTGCGGAGCCCTCGCCAATAGTGTGTACGTAACACAATTACAGCCACACGCTACAAACACGACACAGACAAATGCATGTGAAATTCGACATGATTCTCAAACGTGTTTAAGGTCAAACATCCAGCGCCCTAGATAAATGATTTATAACGATAATACATAAAAACTGAGCAGCATTTCAGAAGTAAAGCGACTGACTCGAGACAGTAGAGCACGGTGTTGCCATGACAAAACGGAGAAAGAACGTCTTATATTTGCTCAGTGAAAATAATACCCCATAAATGAGGGCGTATCTATATTTCTGTATATATTTATCTGTATTATAATATATATATATATATATATATATATATATCTAGTGGCCATGGTGAAGCAGTAATTAAGCGGAAAGTGAACGCGACCGGCATTTATAAACGAAAGACAAACTATCTGCGACGCGACGCTGAAACATTCGTTTAATGTTTATATTACGTTTTCCCGGAGCGTTGAATTACACATATAAACAAAGATGGCGCCCTTAAAAAACTGTTTGCTGACGACTAATCGCATGTCCCCAGTATAAGAGATAAACTTACGTATTCACAAAACAGCCTCAAATGTTTGTCGTGTAAATGTGTGAAATCTGAGGAAAACTCACCTTGCGATCAGTGTCACTCTGTTGACGTTATGTGTGCAGATGGTCAAAGACGCGGCTCGGGTACAAATTTCTCTTGTTAAAACAAGCGCCTTGATTCAGTCCTTGTTTTTGATTGTATTGAAATAAAGCTGATTAATGATTAAAGGCGTAGACAGACGATCGGTTGCCGTTCAAGCACTGTTGAAGCAGGTAACCTTTACTCTGTCCTCGTGGATAACTCGATCGATTGTGAGCTCTCGCGGACGCGCGCGGGAGTTTATCGCTACTACACAGTATTTGAACACATGGCGCACGACGCACGAATCACAAGCTCCGCCCTTACAGCAACCACCTCAAGTACCTTAGCAACTGCATAGCAACACTTTCACAAACACCTAGAAACCTCATCGCAACACCTTAGCAATCACCCCAAATACTATAGCCACCACTTAGCAACATCCTAGCAACCACCCACGGTACCCTAAAAACTGCATTGCAACACCTTAACGACTACCCCTGTACCTTTACAACAGCATAGCAAGACCCTAGCAACCACAACCATCACGCAGAAATGTGCTAATGTTGTGTTAATTAATGCTAATACTTGTAAGCATCATGCTAATACATGCTAGCATCAACTTAAAACATGTTAACATCATGTTAAAACATGCCGGTATCATGTTAAACATTTTAGCATCATGTTAAAATGTGTTTGTATTATGTTAATTAATGTTAAAACATGTTAACTTAATGTTAAAATGTGTTAGTTTCATGTAAAAACATTTCAGCATCATGCTACAACATTCTACAATTATGTTGAACTTGTTGCCATAATGTGAGAGAATGTCAGACCTAAAGTATTTGAAACCAGTATACACTTTTCAGGCTGTCAAGCCAAAATAAAGTTTGTCCTCAAACTTTACTATCTAATTGACTAAATGTCACAGTCTTAAAAGTACATACTGTTTCAGTATGCAGTGTGAATACATTATCCTCTCATTGATCACAATGACAGGTATTTCTGACACACCTCCATATATTCAGATGATTCAGATGTGTTGTAGTTATCATCAGTTCAGTCACTTTATATTCATAAACCAATTACAAACTTAGTATCACTCATTAGTTTTACTCATATACATCTTATGATAAACAATATAAACTGGCATTAAAATCATGTATTCTTTAAACAATGCAACATTGTAAAAAGTGCTACATAAATCAAATCAAATAAAATTGAATTGAATGTAGATTATACAAACGTACGGTAAGTCGCTAAAAGCGTCTACCAAGTGCATAAAGGTAAACATAAAACTCGTAGTAGGACATCTAGTGGTAAAAACAGGAGGTTACAAGTTAAATTCTCCGTACGTTATCTCACATACAATAATGAAATGTTAGTTTGGTTACTCATGCAAGTTTTTCTGTTTATTTTGGGGTCCTTCTCTGTATAACATGCATGCAAGATGATGGATGGATGGATGCATGGTCCTCTATCTATGGTCAGTGTTCTTGTGCAGTTCATCAAGTGTCATGAGGGGGCAGCAAATAGTCGTTAATGACCTGAGGATGCTTGACAAAACACAGCACACAATATCAAACCTATATCCTGCTGGTTGCGCTTCACGTTTGCTCCATAGCAATGTACTAACATTCACACGAAGGTCCAGACTGTAAAACTACGACTACACAGCCGTCCAAACGGTTTGCTTTGGTTATCTGTCGCCTATTTCCTGGCCAGATATTAACGATGGCGCATTGTAGCTGAAGCTTTCTCGTAAGCGTCAGTTACAAACACTGATATGTGGCTTTTTATTTTGTGTTAAGGGGCTTCTTCGTTGTTTGTTCAATTACACTTCCCGGATCAAACAGATCCGATCACCGCTTGTCAGTTAAAGGCACCGTGAAGTGCAGGTCCATCTTCACAAGGCGAGGAAATAGACTTCAAGCGTTTCAATAAACCGTAACTTATATCTGTGACTTGTGTCCAGGGTTGTCCTGCCCGTTTGATCCTCCTGTTTTTCATCCTGTTTTAAGGATGTCGGTCGCGGGGTTTAAGAAACAGCTGCACAAAGCCAGGCAGGTAAGGAGACGCCGAGGTTACCCTGTTTTTCTTATGGGGGGATATGGAGAAACACGTTTATTATTGTGTTGTATCAGCCCCTCAGAGAGGCAGAAATGAGCGGTACATCTAACCATTACTCCTAACTTTGTTTCGTGTTTGTTAGCGATAGTTTTGAGTATCGTTGCAATGTAACGTTGTTGTAACATTGTAAGTTCGCCTGCAGTTCAGCTGTCATCTTCAACATCATTTTGGGAGGCATGTTTTAGCGAAACCTTTAATTGTTAATGACTTGAATCGTTTCTTAATGTATTGCATCAGTATTACTATCAGTTATTGTTCAATAATAGTACAACTTAAAGTACAGAGAGCTTATCACGACTCCTGTCGCGTGATGACGTCATGTTTGGAGAAGAGTTTTGAGTCTTTCTATGAGGATGGAGTTCTCTTCAGTATTAAATACTAGAAATTGTATGTGTGTGTGTGTGGTGGATGCTCAAGAGCCCACCATCACAATATTCTTGTTCCTAGATGAGGCTTCAGTTCAGACATTTGGATAAGAAACAGAATAATTGTTGAGTAGAGGCATGAAGTCTGATTATTTTGAGCTTTGTTCTAAATCCAAATGCTGGAACATGAATAACTTTCATATATATGGTATGTATAATGCTGTCCATTGCTAGCACTGTGTTGTTGTATATGATGTATCTGTTGAGCCTATTTTGTCTGTGTTAATTAGTTAGTGTTCTGCTGTACTGTCTGTCTGTGTTAATTAGTTAGTGTTCTGCTGTACTGTCTGTCTGTGTTAATTAGTTAGTGTTCTGTTGTACTGTCTGTCTGTGTTAATTAGTTAGTGTTCTGCTGTACTGTCTGTCTGTGTTAATTAGTTAGTGTTCTGCTGTACTGTCTGTCTGTGTTAATTAGTTAGTGTTTTGCGGCACTGTCTGTCTGTGTTAATTAGTTAGTGTTCTGCTGTACTGTCTGTCTGTGTTAATTAGTTAGTGTTCTGCGGGGTGCCAAGCTTTAAAGAGCTCAGGGGTTGTTTTTCCTCTTACTTTCTGTGACTTTTTACCCTTGTGGATGGAAACTTTAGTTTCTGTTTTACTTCTTGACTCTATAAATGTATCTGTAACATCTGTGAATGTGTCTCTGACACAGATTTAATTGGCTGTTTGTTCCACAACATAGTGTTTGTTAATGAGAGAAAGTGCAGCCTGAGTGTGTCATCGCTGTCTGAACTTATGGTGCAAGTTCCTTCCTTATTTGGGTGTCACTTATGCTTCAGTAAATGAAATGTTTGTCCATGAAGAGGAAGCGAGAAATAAGTCTCTCAGCTGCACACAATGTTTATTTTATTTTAAAGAGGTGTAAACATGAAAAATCCAATGACCTTTATTTTATTTTTTATTAAATAATCATTGATTGTTGATTGTACTGTGAGTTTTAGTGATTCAAGTCTACTCCAGGGACTGAACTGCAAATTTGTGGCCCATTCTGAACCTTTTGTTTTGCTTCTAGCTGTGTGTATCACCTGCACCTTTACTTCATTCTAAAGAAACCCACATAAAAGGAATAACCCCCTCACAACCAAACAGTGTCTGTTTTCCTAAATGTAAAACAACAGCAGGACATCTAACATCATGAGTTAACCTCTGGACAGTGTTAAATGATAATAAGGATATGAGCCTTTTAGTACACTAATGTGCTCATAGCAGGATCGTGCAAAGATCATGTTCTAGAGTCTTCTGACCACAGTCATGCGGCATTGTGCTAACTAAACTGTCAATAGACTAAATACAGCATCTCTGAGGGCTGGTGTTGGTGAATCGGAGACAGAATTTGGTCAATACCCAGAATACTCCTACATGTTTGTTAGCATGACAGTACAGCTTTCCTGTAGCTTAGTGGTTAGAGCATGGCGTTAACAACGCCAAGGTCATGGGTTCGATCCCAGGGATTGCACATACTCAGAAACAACGCATAGTGTAATGCAATGTAAGTCGCTTTGGATAAAAGCGTCTGCCAAATGCTTAAATGTAAGTAGACCACTACACATAGCCACAGTATAATTCCCTTTTATAGTCATGTCATTTTGACATTTATAGACATTTATATTGTAAAGTGTTTGAAAGATCAGCTGTCCCAGTCTATTTCTACTGACCTGCTTAACAAAACTTCTTGTAACAAAACAAACATTTTTTGGTTCTGCTATGTGGGATATGTTAATCCTCTTTCTGATTATAAATGGTGTTTAAACAGTCAGTCAGCAGCATAACTGCTTTTCTCTTTTACAGAGCTACACAGACAGTGTTATATAATGACATGTAGGCGTGCAGTTCGGCCTGGCTATCAGTGCTTAATGTTAGGAAGTTGACTTCTCCTGCAGTGTGACATGCTATATTCCCTAACTAAAATGGTTATTTCAAAACTACTCTGCATGAAGGTTTTATGACTGCATATTAATTTTAAAATAATGTTGCATATTTGTACTTTTAAATAAAAGATCAGTGTGAAACAGAACTTCATTGACCCACTGCAGACTCTTCAGCACAAAGATCTTAAAGAAATTGTGGTACGACACTATTTTCAGATCACTCGTTAACACTGTGTTGTTTCCACACAGAATTATTAAGGGTGCAACGAGAATATTTTGTATATATTTTAAGAAAACTAAATATTTTACCAGTCATACACAACTAACTTTATCTTTGTAAGCCACTCATTATCTTTCATGTGTGGAAACAATCATAGGTGACAAATATGCATATAAATGAATCATGTTAGTAATGCAATTAGTAAATGAACTGTTTTTTGCATGATGCTGCATCCACACTAACAGGTCCGTAAAAACTGTTAAATATGTATTAGCCAGTAAACATGAATTATAATCATTTCCTTGTGCACCTTTTAAATCATTTAACAATTTGTGCCTAAGATTATAATAAAAATGTTTCATAAATTATATACAGTGTAATATATATGGTATGTCAGAATGCAATTTTAAGCATAGCATCTGTTGTTCTGCTAGCATCATCTGAAGAAGCTGGAGGGTCGGCTGGAGGGTCTCGCTGTGTTCTGCACTGCTATTGTGGTTATTTCATTAAGCAGTTTTTATCCCCACAGTTATGGAAAACCTGAAAATGTCAGGGAATCTTACAAATGTGATGAAAAATTCATGAACGTTAATACAATCTAAAAAATATCATTGAAATTGTTATAGTGAATATAAAGTTTTCTAGATATATTCACCTGAATAATATTTCTTTAGCAAGATGATGCTGTTTGTGTTCAGTCTCTATAAAATGATTTGTCAGAAAATCTGGGAATCTAGATGTTAGATGTTAGGGCTGATCTGACATTTGTGATGTGTATGATCACATACATCTGCTCGGGCAGGATATCTACCACAAGCAGTCGGCCCAAGAAAGAGTTTAAGTCACAGCCCATTGTGTGCAGTCTGGAGAAAGTGGAGGACAATCAGCACACTGAACGTTCCTTCAGCTCATTGGTCAGGAACACAGGTATGAGTGCTGACATCATGTTCAGTGTTTGAATGAGGTGAGGAGATGGGTGCATGTACAGTACTGTCCAGCAGTGGTGTTTAAATAATGATATAATATCCATATGTAATTATTTGTAAAATATGTATACTACATATTTTATTTATATGTAATTGATGCAGGAAATTTGTATGCAGCATTAAAATAGAAAAAATAGCTGATAAAAACAGCTTCTGTAGATTAAAGTGGCAAGTATTCAGTGTGATCTTCTCTTCCACATGAGCAAGAGCAGGATGAGGATCTTCTGAACCTAACTGCAGTGGAATCCTCATCTATCATCTGATGACTTCAGCACAATCTCCACAAAAGTTCTCCAGATGCTCTCAGTGGCGAGAGAGTCACACTGAATACTGACTTTTGTCTGAAAAAGCCATTTTATTAACTGTGTGTTTTAAATGTTGTGTGCATATTTTCTGTTTGTATTTTAATAAAGAGAAGACTGAAAATTAAATATGGATGGTCATGCTGGTGGTGGCATAAGACTTTTGCACATTTCACTAGATTTTTGTTCAAAGCCAGTAATATAATCAAATAACTTCTGAATCACCAGCTGTTGGACATATTCCACATTCAGAGAAAACACTGATCTTCATAGTGATACAGTGCTTTTCATTCTGTGTACTGGTACTTGTATTGTGTGTTTACAAATTACTTCATCATCATTGTGTTAATACACATTTCATTAATATTCTTTGCAGATATTCAAGTCAACGACACTGTAAATGGAAAAAGTAGGTGTTAATATTTTTGTCACTGTGTGTGTAGGAGTTTTCCAATGAGACAGGAAGATAATATCAAAATATACATTTAATAATAAAACTTAGGAACCCAGGAGAGCAGGCAAACCTAAAACACCATAACAAAACGAGGACTAACAAAAAACAAGACAAACCAGGGAGTAAATATACAAAGAACACTAAAGACACAGGTGAAACACAGGTGAAACACAGGTGAAACACAGGTGAAACATTGAGTAACTATGGAAACTGATGAGTTAGATACAAAGCTGCAGGTTCTAGCTCCATTATGACCCCCTCCATCAATGGAGTGTTCTTGGTGGGCATTGGTTCTGGCCTCAGGGCGGACAGGGGAACTTGTTCTGGGTAGCTACTTGATGCATCATGCTTTTACAGTCTGATGAAGTATTTTCTGGGTAAATTATTAATAAAATCGTTAAGAATCCAAAATTACGGAGAATCTGATTCAGAATCGTTAAATTCCTTGTGATTCTCATTCCTAAACTGAAGAAGAATGTGCATCATGTGTGCACCCTATGTGAATCAAATCGTTTTTTGTGGTCACACTCATGTGGTGTGGTTGCTGGATCGTGTGTGTGTGTGTGTGTGTCTCTCATGTCTGAGCTCATGTTTTGTATTTTCTGCTGTCAGCTCATTATTTCACCCACACAGCATCACTGACTCAGACATGGCCTGAAATCTGTAATGGTAACAGCTGCAGCACAGGTGAGTGTCCTCCACACATCACCACACACACACACACACACACTCTGCACACGTCCTGCAGGCTTTCTGCAGAACTCTGGACTAACACTTCAAAACTGTTTACAATTTTAAACATTGTGAGGAAGAACTCTCAAATGGCTAATGCTGTGCTAATATATCAGTATATTGTGCTTTTTTAATCATATTGCATAGATATTTTAAATCTTAGTTTATGTGTGCATTCACATTTCTTTTCCTGTAGTTGAATTAATGAAGAAGCAGATTGTCTAACAAGCAGAAGTTTGAAAGTGCAGTTGCTGTGTATTTCTGTAAAATAACAGATGTTTGAATTCTGCACAATAGAGACATGAGTGTAATCCTGTGTGAGTCACTTTCAGTCCAGGGTCACCTGCTCCAAAACTCCTTTGGTCCATGTTTTCTGTTTTTCTTCAAGGTTGGAACAACATGAAATTTTCATGTTTGAGTGACCTGTCCCTTTAAATCTATGGCTTGATTTTAAAATCATTTACAGATTCATTGCATTTTACCCATTGCAGAAACATGGAGAGACATGGAGAGACCCATTGCAGAGACAAACGTGGACCAGCCCTGCTGTCGGTCGCTCTATGACTTTGAGCTAGAGAACGAGGAGGAGCTGGGCTTTAGAGATGGTGACATCATCATCCTCACCAATCAGATCGATGAGAACTGGTATGAAGGCATTATTAATGGTGAATCGGGCTTCTTCCTCATAAACTATGTGGAGGTCCTAGTGCCTCTCTCTCAATGAGCCCATTAAAACCAACAACCACACATCCACTGTATCATCTAACATCCACTGCTGTGTTCTTACCAATGAAAGCCTTGTGTCTCACCAAACAATTTAAATCCTTTTACTTTTCAGTATTTATTTTTTATTTTAGATATATTTTATTCAGTATTTATGGTGAAACATCTTAATTTTTACACTGCAAAAACGTTTTTTGTCTTGTTTTTCTATGACACATTTTCTGTAAACTGACTGTCTTGACTAAATGTCTCTCTCTCTGTGTCTTTATTTACATAGAACTTATTGTGATCTTAGGTATCATAGTAAGTATCACGGGTGTTTTAATGGGTTTCCTCTCATACTTTCAAGTGCTTCTTTTGAATGGTGGCTGTATTGCACTAGAGCTTTACAGTAACACACATGGATGTGCACATGTGATTTCTCTGTTGTGTTGTTTGTTTTAGAAAATTGCACTTTCTACCCATTTCAAAACCAAACACAAAACTTTATCAGTCATATGTTACGGTGTGGACATGTGCTAAATGTAAAAAAAAAAAAATATATATATATATATATATATTCATATGATTCATTACTTTGTACAGTGTGTAAGGAGAACTTTCTGCTTTTTTTTCTGCAACGGTTTGCCCAGCTGTGTGTCGTATCTATTTTATCTATTAATTTCACAGGTGAAATATTCTGTCTTAACCACCCTGTGCGTATGAACAGCATAAGACAGGTTTTTAATCTTTATATCTGGATCAGTTGTGTCTGAACTGAGAGACTGTGTTGTTTGAGTGATGTGTGATGTGTATTTGTGAAAGCAGGATACTTCTCCTGCATGAGATAAAACTTTGAATGACTTTTGTGTTTGTATTGTATTGTATACAAATCTTTTCAAATCATTCCCTTTTTGACTTCTCTGTGTTTTATTTTCCTTGTGTTCGACTGGCTAAACAAAACAGTCACAGAGCAAAATGAGAAAAAGTTATTTTGACACAAATAATATTTAAAGCTGCAGTGCATAATTTGTGCCACTAGCAGAGCTGAACTGAATTGTGAAAATAATGGCTGGGTTCAAAATGATGTACTGAACTTATTGTTAAAGTAAAGCAAATTACTTCATCGGATATTACCACATGTATTTTTATTGAATTTAAACCGTTTTATTACAGAATTGTACAGAATTAGTATTAATTTTAAATTATTTATGCAATAAATCACCTGTATTTAAAGCAGTACTAGTCTGTCTGTTGTGTTTTGAAATATTTATGACTTCCTCATGATTAATTTGAATGTTTTTTCATCTTTTCTTGGCATTCTGTGAGAATATATTGATACAAATAGAATGCGTAACACATCAAACAAAAATAGAGGGATGATGATTTTACTAAGTGTTATTTACTTTCACTTTCCCAAACAAAAAATAACAGTGAAAATCAAGAAGGTAATCATGTTCATGTTGAAAACCTTGTGTTATTATTATTATTGTATTATTATGGATAGAAGCGCTGGAAATCATGAAATCAGATATGTAACACTTACAGGTTTTTTTCACCGAGCTAATGACACCGAGCTAGTGTCAGTATAGATCTGAGCTGAGGAACAATGCAGGTTGCAGGGCTGATGCCAGATGACGCTAGATGGCGCTCTCAGTAAACCGAAGCTTTAGCAGACGCGTCAGTCCGCAGCAGGAGTTGGCGGTTTGACCGAGCTTACATCGACAACATTATAATCACAATATAGTTGTTTATGCTATAATTTTAATAAATAAATACTTTAAAAATACCATCTGGTAGTTCATATATCCATAAATTATATACATTACAAATGAAAATGACCTTATTTGTTTATTCTCTTTGATGGACACATAACATATTCATCATTAATTAATGAATCACATTACACTATGGAGACATTATACACTGTCTATACGTTATATAAACTTTCAATACTTGTTATACTAACTTTTAATAATGAATAAAACAAATAATTGAATAAATAAATGGTAAAAGTAACATTATTTAATAAACAGCTGTGACGTATTCACGTTCATGTGAAAGCGTGACGTTTCTCGTGTGGAGACCCGCGATGATTTTTACAGTGTCGTTGTGTTCGGGTCTGCGGGACATGTGTAGACGCTTGCAGGCTGCATGTTTGCATGCGTTTCATTGGCTGCAGGAGCTGCTGCAGTATTAGCTGATGATGTAAGAAGTGTTGCCAACTATTATAAATGTAAAGTAGCTTGAAAAGTCGCGAAATGTCGCCAGATGACGTCACACTCTGTTTTGCATAGTAATGACGTCACTGCGCCATAGTTTCATTCATGTTTATTGTCGCAGTTAACAGTTGTGTCATGTCTCTCTTGCTCTCTATGCTCACATGCTGTATGTTAGTACAGTCGAATGCTCAGTAAGGCTGTTCTCATTCACACACGCTTCACTTGCCGGTCCACCTCGTCAGGCAGGCCAGAGCGCCCGGTGCGGTTCGGAGCTTCACACTGTCAACACGAACCAGAGGGTCAAAGCCTGGTGTGAGTACAACCCACTGAATGCTGAAACCTGAATTAACAATCTGACACCTTAAATATAAGTTAAGACAGCAGCTGTACAGTGTTTTCAGACATATTTACATGTAAAATAATCATTTCAGAGAAAGAAGCTAATGTTTATCCAAAAAAATCACTAGATTAAAAAAGCTAAGTTGCTCTGAAAAGTTGTTGCAGCTTTTAAAGGCCATGCACTTTCATGGAGGGAGAGACTAAAGTGTCAGTGGGGATTCATGACATGAAACTTATGAAGACACAATTTAAAAAAATATTTGGAGTAATGTGCACTGATGATATCCACAGAGACAATAAAGAACTCTTATAGTATAGACTACAACTATGAGCTTGTTATCATATGAATCTGACAACACTTATTCAGTGTTCAGTGACTACTCCTGATTTAACCCAGACAGTGTAAACTACTGTAAGTTAAAGGTAGCCAGTCATACATAAAAGCATTTACATAAAGACCTCTTAAAGGTAAAGTAGCAGAAATGAGCAGTTTCATTTTAAGAAGAAGAAATTGATGGAGTGTGGAAAACAACTAAATTTTTAGCACAAGTGGACTCTGAAATGATCTAAAAGTGTAGAATGTGGTTTCTTTAACTTGTGTTCATAGTACACTTAGTCTTGGCCCATTTATGTGTGTGCACATGTGTATTTCAACATATAGAGCAATTTGTCTCCCAGACTACGTGCTCCATCACAATACTTTTATGTGAATGAAGGAGACAGGTAGTGTGAACAATTTTAAATTTAGTGCAGTCATTTTCAAACAGCAGTTTCCTGCGTCACACCCTCGCCAAGCCCTTTCGATGCTTGAATCCCCTCTACTCCATGTATAGCCGCTAACTGGTGGAGATCAACTCCATTTCCTTCAGATCTGCTGGAGTCATCAGGAGGGAAGTGGACTGTATGAATGTAAAAAGAGTTTGAGGGAAGTAATATGCTGCTGTTTATTCAGTCTAACATCATACCGACTGCTTCAGTCAAGAATGTTGTGGTTAATTTGGCACTGCATCTCGCCCCTGGCCACCAGCTTCCTCAATCCCTCTCTCATGTCTTTCCTCTGAGCTTTAAACAGTCACTGTCCAGTATTCACGCATGAAGCTGTGACCTGACATGATCCTGTTCTGTCATGTCTCCAGAGTCACAATGACTTTTATACTGTACAAACGTCTATGCCCCCCCACCACACACACAGTGTTTCTTTAACTACTGTCTTTATGTCACAGGGGTGATTTTGATTGTTATGTGAAGGACACATGAAAACTGTCCCGCATTAATCATGTGCTGACAGTTTCCTTCATTTTTACCTTTCAGACACGTTTATCTTAAAGGTGTGTGTAACACATGATTCAATGTCTAATATCAGTTTACACACAGGCTTATTGTTGGTTGTATTGTGTTAGTTGTAGTGAGTGACTTACTATCCAACAAGCTACAGTACATCTGCTCCAGGTGTGTGTGTGTCACTGCTCAGCGCTGATTGCTGTACATTCATGCATTTGGCAGACGCTTGTATCCAAAGTGACCTGCACTTCATTCAAGTTTTACATTTATGTCAGTGCATGTTTTCTCTGGGAATTAACACAATGCGTCACCAGTTGAGCAAATACGTCACTCGCTGCTAGTTTAAATGTGAAGGCAAATATGCATTTCATGTGTTTCAATGTAAAAAGGCAACTTTTGGAAAACAACAGTGTTAACGGAGTGCAGAACAAAAACTCATTACTCATTTATTTGGATGAATGTGGATGTAATGCTGTGCTGAAACTGGCATTTGTCATTCCCAGGGATGAACGTGTCAGTAGAAACACCCACATACTGTAGATATGTGCTAAAATGTGTTAATAACTCAACATGAACTGCTTCAAAGCAGTTGAATGAACTGCTTCAAGGAGCCTGCAAAACACACATGCATTCCTCCACCTTTGGGGTTGCCATAGCGACGATCAATGTAGGTCATTACATGTATGTGTGTGTGATTTGGTGTGTTTGTGTGTGCATGTGTGGTGTGTGATTTGGTGTGTGCATGTGTGGTGTGTGTGTGTGCATGTGTGGTGTGTGATTTAGTGTGTTTGTGTGGTGTGTGATTTGGTGTGTGTGTGCATGTGTGCTGTGTGATTTGGTGTGTTTGTGTGTGCATGTGTGGTGTGTGATTTGGTGTGTTTGTGTGT
>JAZGTI010009107.1:8799-19266 GCA_036877585.1 Botia kubotai | reverse complement strand
TACGCACAAAACCCCGTACAGGTAACAAAACCACACACACACTGGATACACTCACAGACCCACACAGGGGACAGATGATCATACACATACAACATCCAAAGTAGAAACATCTATAAACAATCTGTAATATGTGGTCAGTTTCAGCGGATTACGCAGAGAAACGAGAAATGCAGATGGAGCTTCTGCCTTGAAATCACAAATGCAACATTAACTCTTGACAATTAAACACATTTTCCACACAATTTACTCTTGCCTTAATGGAAACAAAAGATTATCTCATTATTCTAATACAGGGAAAAAAACATCTTGTCTGGACACAATTATTAATATTTATGTCCTAAAAACAGCCCTCTATAAATGATACAAATGTCTTTTTGTTTTTTGAGTTCTTTATAGGTTTTCATGAAATTCACTCACGTGCGCTCAGAACAGCACCTGTTCCCCTCTACTGTTCTGTTTACCGATTAACCTCAAGATACACCAAACCTGAATAGCAGCAGGTGCAAAAATCTCTTCTATATGAGACACAGTCACAATTGTCAGATCTGAAACAGATCTGATATCTACAGAGATTTCAGGATTATGTCAGATTATGTTTGGATAATTGTGAATAATCTTACCAATAATCCTCCTCGGATAATAGAGATAAGCTTTGGAAAAGTGACAGATGACACTTTGCAATGATGGAGAGGAAAGAAAAAAGAACCAGAGGCAAGAGAAAAAGGGCAGAGACTAGAATGCAAAATAAAAACATTTAAAAAGACAACAGATAAGCGTAAAGTGTACAGAATGCTTAAAGTCATTCAAACGTCAGTCTCACGACAACTTAAGATATATGAGCTTGTTAGATGTTGAATCCAACAAATGGAGAAAACAAGTAACAAAGAAACACACACACACACACACACAAAGTCGATGCATTTTCTTGTCACTGTTTACACACTTTATGAGCAAATGTGTGCTAATATTATATAGCTTGTATAGATAGATAGAGTATATGTGTGTGTGTGTGTTTTAAATGGGTGTTATTATTTTTAAGTGTGTAGGTGTGTTTGGTTCTGGATTAAGAGATTACGGTCAGTCTGATCATGTGACTGTCATGGTCGGTACTGACCCTGCTTACTAACAGATTACCCTGGTGAAGGTGAGGTAGCCTGCTTTCCTCTGTCTTTCCTCCTTCTGCCACTTCATCTGTCATTTTCTAGGACATCTCATCTCGTCCCTCATGGTTGGGTTGGAGTCTTTTCCTTCTGTGGCTTCCTGTACAGACCCAGGACACCTGAACACTCTAACCCATACAAACAGGCTAACCTTTTATTTCTTCTCATCCAGAAAAGCTTTCCTGCTCTCTTCATCTTGACCTTCCCCTCTTGAATCTTTGACCTGGTGCTCCAGGTACACACACCTCATCTGCCAATGCACAGGTGAGTAGTTCTACTCCAGAATTTTCCCATGTAGGAATTTTCCTACATCTCAGCATTCCAAAATCAGTTTTTGCAACCTAATGAGAGAAAAAATCGGACTACAAACGACTGCTCTGTTTTGAAAAGAAAACAGAAGCAGAAAAACGTATGTGTTCTGCTCTAATGAATAGATTCATTCAATGGAAATAGGCACCAGAAAAGCTAAGTCAATTTTCCACCGCCTCCTCAAAAGCAGGAACTGCGCTCAAACGATCACAGCAACAAAAGCTTGTTTTGACATCGCAAACGTTACAACTGGATGAGAAACAACACGATTGATCAGACTGAGAATAATAATGTGGCTTTCAGTCCATTCAGTTTAAAATGACCCATTCTACCTGATTTCACTCGAATATGTCTTGTCGTTTAGTTCATTAGGCGCATTCAGCTGTGTTTGAAATGGCTATTATCCTTTAAATCACTTCAGATTGAGCACACACTGACATAACATTCATTTCAATGGGACAATTCTATATACGTGTTATGTTTTGTCAGGTTTCTCCAACTTATAGAGAGCCAAACAGTTACAAAAGTGTGCAACAATTATAAATAGGCTAAAGAAAAGTCGTTAAACGTAACTTGTAACTGTGGTATTTTTGCGGAAAACAAATGACAAAGTATGCTAAAATTATAACATGCTAGTTAATCATTGCCCAGGGAAAACATCGATACTTTTCTAAAATTTATTACAATTGAAATTAAATTGATTTTAAAACAGTATAGACTGAATAACTTAGCAGAAACAGGTGTCACGTTTTAATATTTCCCTAAATAATTCCCCTAAATTCTGCAGCGTTAGACGCTGATGATGTTTGCCGCTCTGGCGCCCTCTGTTGAGAAGCTAATGAACAGCAGGCTCGCATTAGTAGTCGTGATTAACGCTGAACTTGGACAGCACTAATTAATCTCGTTACCGAATAATTATCCCAAAGTGTCTCTCTCTGTCTTATTTAACGGGGCTCATTATATCACCTATTCAAATATATACTGGTCTACACCCAAACCATACGTCCTAGAAGCTTCACTGTTTATTTTGTTGTATAAATATCAATAAACATCAAGGGTTATTGTGTCCTAAAAATTCTCATGTGTGTTGGTTTTGCCGTGTGTGTTATTGCGTACATTAAGACTTACATTGCATTATACTTACATTGTATCTGAGTATGTGCAGTCCCTGGGATCGAACCCATGACCTTGGTGTTGTTAACGCCATACTCTAACCACTGAGCTACAGAAAAGCTTGTCATTTGCAAAAGCACTACATTTTTAATGGTTATTCTTTTATGTTCTCTTTTCGTTTCCTCTGTCATTGTTGCCCTCTAAGGTGCTTTTGCTTTGATTTCACGGATGAGGGACGTTGACGCCTCTTGCTCAGCTCCATGGCTGCAGGAAAACACGTGTTCATTTCCAAACTCTTCCTCTTCTTTTCTCCTCTACTCATCCATATCTGTCTCCTCAACCCTGCGTGCGTCTGTGGCCCCGCTCGGGCCCCTCTTCTCGCTGGCCAGCCTTTCTTGGTGCTGTGGGGGGTTCCGGATAAAGACTGTTTAGGTCGGCCGGACCCAGCAGGATTTGGGATGGAGTGGGAAGGCCGTGTGGCGATTTTTTATGAGGACACACTAGGACTTTACCCATACTTCACTGCACAGGACCGTTCTGTTAATAGTGGCCTACCGCAACACACCAGCCTTGACCTTCACCTCCAGAGGGTGGAGGGGGACCTGACAGCCAAACTACCCCAAGCAGGAGCACCTGGTCTGGGGGTGCTGTACTGGCAGGACTGGGCACCTCAGTGGAACAGGAATAGGGGGAATAAAACAAAGTACCTTGTGGAGTCAAGGGCACTTCTTAGGAGATTTTTTCCTGACTGGAGCGCAGAAGACGTGGAAAAATGGGCTCAGGTAATGAGAATCACAACTAATATATATGGATTTAGACACTGGCATCCACAAGAATACATTAAATGTATTTTAAATATTAAATGTAATCTAAATAATGTATTAAAGTAATACGACACAACTCAAGAGAAAAATGACCATATTGCACATGTAACACATATCTTTATGTAGTGACGCATACATTTATCACAAAAGCAAATTACACAACCATGTATTTATGCAGTATGCTATATTTGTTAATTACAATGTCTTTTCCTGTCAGGTCGACTTTGAAGCAGCTGCACAGTCTATACTAATGGAAACCCTGCGGGAGCTGAAGAGACTCCGCCCACAGAGATTATGGGGCATGACCCCATATCCTAACTGCTATAACTCTGACTCTGCCCAGATTGCATTAGCCAATTACACAGGACGCTGCCCCGCAGCGGAAATGGCCCTTAATGATGAGCTAATGTGGCTATGGAAACATAGCGCTGCACTTTACCCAATGCTGTCACTGGAGAAGCTGCCAGAAGGAACCAAGGGGGCGTGGCTTTATGCGACCAATCAGATCAGAGAAGCATTACGAGTGGCGGCACTTGCAGGGAGCAATTTTGATCTTCCAGTGTTTCCATTGGTCAAAACTGTGTATGCCTCTACTAACAACTTTCTCCCAGAGGTAATACAACATTTGCCATCTGAGAGTGACATAAAACTCATTGTTATTTAGTTTAATCTGAATTAAGGAGCTTTCTTTGATTTGTTGTTTGTCAGATTGACCTAGTGAATACTATAGGAGAGAGTGCTGCTATGGGTGCATCTGGAGTCATTATATGGGAAAGAGCCTTAGCAGTTAAAACACAGGTATTCATTCATCCAATCATTTGTGTATCTATTCCTGGTCTGACCCCCTTAACTACATCCTTGGTTTTTATTGTATGTCGTCTCCAACAGAAATCCTGCTCAGAGTTTGGCTTGTATGTTCGGGAGGTTCTCGGCCCCTACGCCGTTAATGTGACCACTGCGGCCCGTCTCTGCGGGGTCTCTCTGTGTCAGGGACGTGGACGTTGTGTGCGCAAGAAACCGGAGGACCCCACCTACCTGCATCTTCCTTCACCCCACTTCCTGCTTGTGCCAAATGGGGCAGAAGGTGTCAGAGCAACAGGAGAACTTCCTGCTGCGTATGTGGACATCTGGAAGAAGGACTTCCGCTGTCAGTGGTTTGAGGCTTTGGAAGGCGCAGCTGCAGATCAGGATTCAGGCGGGGTGAAGGAAAATGGAAGGAAAATGACATCAACTACAGTAAAAACTAATGTTGGGATAAGCCAGAGTGAGAGCATGGTTGTTACCGCAGCTCCAGTAACAGTAGTGCCTACCAAACAGCTGATGGAGGGTGGAAGCTCTGCTCTTTATATACCTGTCATGCTTCTCTCCATGCTGGTTCTCATCAACTTCATTATGTTTGATGTGTGTGGATCTGGAATGTGATGGAAGTTTTGGTAACCCCAGTTGGCCTTGACTTTAGGTGATGACTTGCTAACGTATTGCACAAACGTATTATCTTTCCTAGCCAACCCCAGTTTCAGATTTATAAACAATCACTCTGAACGTGACAGATTAAACAGGTCTGTTGTGAATCAGTATCTTGACCTGCACTTGAACTATGCAGATGAACAACGTAACTTTCAAACTACACTTTCAAACTACAAAATGACCCAGAATGTTGTTAGAATGTTGCTTTGTATTATTGTATAAGACTCTTAGATGGCAACAGACTAAAAACTATTAGATTAAAAACTCACTTCATCTCCTGAAAAAACTGATTAAGGAAAGTCTTCAAAACATGCAGCAACATAAACTCTTACGCAAATGTTTATTTTAACAAACGTGTACATGTGTAAACCCAGACATGAGCAAACAATGCAAATGTAATTGCACATCACAAACACAAACATGCAAATGCTACAACATGCGTGGGGCATTTGACAGAACAGTGATAACTTGGCCATGTGATCTCCTGAGCGCAGCCAGGCTGTAACCCGCCGCTATCTGACTAAACTTTAATCGAATCCAGTGTTCTTCATTTTATCTCTTGTATTTTAACCAAAAAGAAACCAGTTAAGTTTACGTTTAATCTGAACAGAATCAGAAACCTGATGATTGAACATCAATGCAAACATTTCCTTCTTTCATACTAATGTGAAGTGATGTGCTGGCCAAATATGATAACCCAAACCCAAAAGACCCAGAATTTGTCCTCTAACCCATCCAGTTAGTACACATACATTAGTAGGGTGGTTAACACACACACACTGTAAATTGTAAACACACACATGAAGCAGTGAGTAGCACTCTGGCACCCGAGGAGCAATTGGGGATAAGGTGTCTTGCTCAAGGGCACCTTAAGCAATTGAGAAATAAACCCCACGTTGAGAAATGAACCGGCGACCTTCTGATTACAAGTCCAACCCTCTAATCAAGTAGGCCAAAACCTTAAACCTTATTAAATTCACTCATATATATGAATGACTGGAATGACTGCACCTAACCACTGGTCTGTGGTTACATTACATAAATAGACACCCACTGAAGTAAAATAAAACATACATCTCAACATAACATAAATACGTGTTTATCTTTTTACATTTCTCAATGACTAAAAATTGTGATTAATAAAACCTTCCAACAATAAAATTAAAACACTCACATTTAATCCCTGAATCATGGTACACATCAGGACACAGCTGTAACTGAATTAAATCAACGGCCTAAAACTGAAAAAACATACTTGATCAGAATCACAAACTGTATCACAAACAATCATGTATGTCATTCTAGCAAATTTATTGTAGTAGATATCACTTAAAATACACACCAATGACGGATTGTTGACAAAACTGGGTTTTAATCAGCAAGACAAGACTGTTCAAAAAGATAAAGATTGACTTTTTTTTCACCACTCAATAAAGAAATCCTTTCAGTTTTTTTCATTTGAGGGGTTTGATGATAAATGCTTGCATATGACAAAACATTTAATCATACAACATTTGTTGTAACTCAACACAGCATTCAGGGGCCCAAAATTCATAGATGAGCCTCTACAGCAACTGCGTTACAACTTAACAACAGCTGCTGTAAAATTTGGGATGCATGGCATCCATCCTGCAGAAACACATATAGACAGAAGGAACAAGTACAAGTATACTTCTACTCTTGTCTTATATTTCAGACTGTTACCGGGGAAAAAATGACACAAAAAGAGACACTTGCCTAGACACACCCACTTTATAAACGGGGCAACCAATCAGCTGCCCAAGAGTCATCAATGACACAACGTCTTTCCTCTGGTCACGTGGAGGGTGGTGGACGGTGTAAGTAACAGGAAAGACTTGATACTTTTTTCCCAGGCAATCCCAAGGGAGCCACGACACAAGGAGGTGCTTATGGATGTGGTCTCCCGGGAAAGGGTGAGGAAGAAAGCTGTCTTTAAGGGGACGAGCACTTGCAGAGCATTGCACAGTAGTTAGCAGAATGACTGTTGTGGGCGGAGCCACCGCTTATCTCCAAGGGGTGGAGTCTTCACTTGGTCATGGGTGTGGTCTGTTGCCATAGTTACTTGCAGATGGTTTCAAGGGCATCAAGGGTTCGCTTGATGTCCCGGATCTGAGCAGCTAGTGTATGTATAGGTTGCATGGAGCGATCTAACTCCTCGCACCGCGCCATGAGTGTGTACATTCCCTGCAAACACACACAAACACAAATCAAAATAAAATAAACAAGCGTTATGAGTAAAAACACAATTCCTACCGGCCACATAAACACAAGTCCTTCTCACCTTTATACTCATGTCCACTGACTCTCCCAAACTGTCCACTGAGTCTCTGTACGTCTGGATATAACCCACACTTAGTGCAGTCATCTGGAGAGACAGAAGGATTTTAATTAGCATATATACCAATAAGTGCATATACACATGGCAGACACAGGTCTTAAATACATATACAATAGCAATACAACATATCTGCCCACTAAAGACATATGTACAGTGTATGATGATTATAGTACATTTGTTAAGTGTAATTTAAGTGTCCATATACATTTAGGGGCCCCTGTATATACCTCTAAATACAGAGTAATTCTCACATTCTGTATGGTTCCACTGAGGCTCCTCAGCATCAGTTCCACACTCTGGGCCACATCCTGTGTGTGCTTATGAAGGTCCACCAGCACTGATGGGTCAATGGGTGGAATATCAGCTGGTCGACGTGCAGAGCTACGTCCACGTACCACCGGCCCTGAGCAGTCTGCTATAAAAGTCAAGTACACAGAACAAATATTGCTGATGTTGGCTTGGATCTATTTACATCCATTCACCATTTAAATTCTTTAGCAATGAGCCCCAACAAGCACCTCATACACTTACAATCTGTGTCCAGACTTGGCCGCGAGCTCATTTTAATCTTCTGTTCAAGATTTTTGGCAATGAAGTGTGTAAGATCTCCATCATGACTGACGGTTCCATCAAGTTCTAGCGCACTAGATATGGTTGCTCTGCGTCCCTCCGCTTGCCCACCTCTAATCCCGCCTCCTCTTGCCCCACCCCCACACGCCCCACTGATCTCATCCAGACTCTTACTGTCCTGCATGCCACGCACAACGCGTTCTCGCTCTGGCACAGACCGTACCCGCACCTCCGCCATCACGTGAGCTGGGCACGGCGAATCATCAATGTCTGGGAGTAGAGGAGGTGTGGCCTGGTCAGGGGGAGGGGCTGGAACAAGGGGAGGGGCCTCATCAGGGGAAACAGAAGTGTTTGGTTGGACTTCATCAAGGACAGACGACGATGAATTAGGATTGGACTGTTCATTGGTTTCAGAGTGCGTGGATGGGTGTTCTGTTCTGCTCTGAAGTGCTTCAACCGTCTGTGATGAAAAATTAGGCATCAAAAACACTCAGTTTATTGATCAGTTAAACAAAAAACTGTACACATAATAAAGATACAGTAAAGTAGAAACAGCTTGAAGCATAAATCTATGGAACTCTTACCTGTACAGAGATTAGAGTCTCATTTCTTTGCATAATCTCTCTCTTGGTAATGTTGTTCAGCTCTCCATCACCCCTCCTTGTCACCTCTTCCTCTTCTCTCCATTCCTCCAGTTCTCTTTTGGAGCGGGCTTGTGTTAGTTCTGTCTCAGAGGTGTGTGTGCATGTAACGTGTTGATCTGTGGGTGGGGTCTCTTCGTGGGGGCTCTGAATTGCGTGTGATTGGATTGTGTGTGTTTCTCTGCATACCAAGTCCATGTGACGAGATGTGTGTTTAAGAGTCTCTGACAGTGTCCCCTTATGAGTATCTTGCTCTGACAAATCAGCATCATCCTCAAACTTTAACCCATGAGGTCCTGACCAATCAGGGGCCTTTGGAGTGCCAGGGGCGTCCACCCCATTGCTTGCTGTCTGCGCATCCTGACCAATCACAGGAGAGTGGCTCATCCCCCAACCTGCTACAAAAAACATCATCATTATTATGAGGATATGTTATGCATTGTCTGGTGTAACTGCACATACTGTAACTATAGTTGAGTATTTGTGCGTTTTACGTATAACGCTCTTATCAATTTATCATCTAATAATGTAATGTACGTAGACATAATTCTTCCACATTATAGTGTAGACTCAGGATTGCAATAAAAAAGGTCACTGTTGTGACAGGATTCTGTGAATTAGCTGTTAAAGTGTCAAGAAAATATCCTATCAAACATGTGACTTCAATAGTATACAGTGAACATGGTCGTTCAAGATTAGTTTATCAGTTGATTCTGTATAAAGTTGAGGTAACAACACAAAAACACCAGTCATGAGTGATTTGCAGCGCTCATGTCATATATGTAAACACAGAAGCGCTTTCGTATTGTATGTACTGACTCGGTATGTTTTGAAAGTGTGACAGTTTATTTGTACCGTGATCGGATATTTAATTGAGTAACATCAGCACTACTGTTGAAGTCAGTGTCTGACGTTGGTGTATGTGTCTCTTTCATGAAAGAGAAACTAAAATCATGTGACGATGAGATCATCAGACATCTGAGCTACAACAACAGATTTACAGCCTGTGTGATCAATGACATAAAATCTTACATTATCCCAGACAGAGCCAGCTGA
The DNA here is from genome assembly GCA_036877585.1 of Botia kubotai. Taxonomy (NCBI): domain Eukaryota; kingdom Metazoa; phylum Chordata; class Actinopteri; order Cypriniformes; family Botiidae; genus Botia; species Botia kubotai. The sequence continues at coordinate 9,767 of JAZGTI010009107.1, read as the reverse complement.
GCCATCTAATATGAGCCAGCTAATATGAGCCAGCTAATATAAGCCAGCTAATAGCATTAAAGAAAAGCGACAAGGGTCACCTGACGTGAGGTTTAAGATTACATGTAGCTTTGGTGTAGCGGGCCTCTGAAATCCGCAATTTTCGGCAAGACACCAGTGAAAACGAGCAGTTTTATGACCGTTAATTCCCCCCCACTGTAAAGTTTGCGGGATTTGTAAGCTGTCATGGTCCTACAGTGAACAGGAGGTTTTAAAAGGTTAAATATTTACCTGCAGCTCTTCGCCCAGGGTGAAGGTTGCCAGGAAACTGTGTCCGCACTAAATATTTGTCGTACTGAACCACACCGTTGATGTTATAGTTCCGCATAACAGGCAGCGATAAATCTCGTTGCATGAAGTGATGTAATACAGAGAAAGGTATAATATGGATATGGAGAAATATATATATTATATTATATGAATGTGATTTAATATGGAGGAATGTTCTTTAGACTATATAAAGGTAAGAAAGAACTGGTTCTTTTAAGAGCATTTGACTGTATGGTTCTTTAGGGAACCACAAATAAATTATTTTATGGCATCATTGTGAAGAACCTTTTAAGAACCTTTATGTTTAAGAGCGTAATTACAAAAGGACGCCTGGACAATCCTTTCAAACAGACACGCAGTACACATATGTCACCACAAGAGGTGATAGACGCTGCCGGGCGGGTTCAGCTGGCGTAGCATGAATCACTTCCATGCTGTATGTAATGGGCTGTGTTTCTTTACCCTGCACCCTGCTGTCTTTTTATAGCTTTGAATTAAAGGAAATGTTAACCACATCGGTAATTCTTAGGTCAGCTTTGACTGCGTCCCAAACCCTAGCCTAAACTGAAACCTCCAACATCGAAGATCCTGTTATTATCCAAGAAAACTCCCTTGTAATAAAGTGCCTTGACCCTCTCTCTCTCTCTCTCTCTCTCTCT
>JAZGTI010009106.1:0-19266 GCA_036877585.1 Botia kubotai | reverse complement strand
TATACTACACATTGAGTATGTGCAATCCCTGGGATCGAACCCATGACCTTGGCGTTGTTAACACCATGCTCTAACCACTGAGCTACAGGAAAGCTGTATGAATGCAATACCGAACTGTAAATGACAATAAACATAGAATTCAGCTATTACAGGTTTAATCTAATCAGAACTGTGATGCTGGAACAATCTGTTTTACAGGTTTGTTTTTAGCTTATTAGACATCTTATAAGTAAAATACACAACAGGCTACAGTCCAAACGGTTCCGTTCTCTGTCCTTCTGAATGAACATAATACATGCGCTTCCCTCGTTCCCCTTTAAACCTGACATCTCCGAGACAGTTTGCATAAAATATTGCGCTCTAATACGTTAAACCATGCAGAGTTCTAAGTAATGTCCTCTCTGTGCTTTGAGACGAGCGAGGTGATATATTACTGGATTTTTAATTTTAAGCATGTGTGGGGTAAACACACACAGCGTAATGCTGCCCCTACTGGTGCGGATGTATTAATAATCCAATGTTACTCGATCAAATCTGACTATAGCCCACCATCCATCACAAAAGCAAAGGCACCGCTGACCTAAATTCATGGCCACGGTCTTTACGAGCGCTTGCGCGTTCACATGCACAATATTCATTTCGACCGCTACAGCTGGAGTCATATGGGATCACTAAAACACAAGCACTGCAACATTCGTCATCTATGAAGAACAGTCAAGACTGTTGTTTGCAAAGCTCACCGCTGGGTGTTATTGCATGTGCATTAAAAATATAATCCCGAGACATTAAACCAAATGGTGAGTTGGACCAATCAATAACGATCCAAACATGGCAACTGCTTGAGTTTGCTAATAAAACATTTTTGCTGCAACCTTAGACTCGGGCGAAGATAAAAAGGGGGGGGAGACGGTGAATGAACAGTGTCTGTTTGTTCTATAATGCGAATTTTCTACCCTGGGGGGGCGACAGTAATGTAAATGGAGACATTAAGCTAACGTAAAGCCCAGTAATTTAACGGTATTTGTATTGCAACAGGTTTTAGTTTCATAGTGCTGTCTGATTAAACATACGACCGGCACACGTGCACCTTCTAAAACAGCCAGTGCATCGCTTTCACATATTACGATATTTTATTTAGGTAACACGACCATTAAAAAATAGTTTCAGTGGTAATCAGTAGCACAATTCGCTCATTGTAGGTTAGCATACGCAAACGGTATTACTTCATTCTAGATGCTGTATATAAAATTAACAATTTACGAAGGAACGTTCAGTTTACCTACACGACCCTTTTCTCCATTCAAGAAACCTTGTGCCTACCATTACATTTATTCATTTAGCAGATATAGACCCAGCTGACAATTTGTGATTGCACGAAGGTTTCCCTAACATTTGCATTAAGACTAAACATTAAAAATGTTCAAAGTTCCAGAAATGTTTTACAACCTCATTTTTTAGACATTGTATTAACATTATTGCTTGGTTATAAAAATATTATCCCACTTTTATTTTTTAATTATGTAACTTTTTAAAACATTTAAATTTAGTTTTTAATATGTATGATATATAACGTTCAAAATATGTTCTACTACTGTTACTGCGGGAGCACTTTGACAACTTTTAGAGAACAAATGGCCGCAGGAGCTAATATCCAGCATACGCTTGCTATGGTTGGCCCGATAATTTACATTTATGTATCTGGAATAAATGCATTTATCCAAAGCAACTTACCAAACATTCAAGTGATATATTTAATCAGTATGCGTGTTCCTTGGGAATCAAACCACAACCTTTTGCACTGCTAACACACCCCTCTACCAACTGAGCTACAGGAACAGTGATGCACTCTGTCCTGTTCTGTTTACCGTACACCTACAGCGATTAAACAGCCATATACAGTACAGTGCTGTTTTTGTAATGAATAATATCTCACAGCCGTTCCTCATTCATCAACATTCTGCAACCAGCATGCATAACGTTCATGTCTGCTCAGGATCTCCCAGAAACTGTTTTATATCAGAATCGCATGTAGCTCACTAATTGCATCACTGAAGGTCCATCTGCAAAGATTTGAAGTTCTGGCGCCAGCATTGGCTCTGTCACTGTTAAGCTAAAACTGCCTCGTTCCGCCCCCACGCCACCTCCAGAGACTCAGCGTGCCCACCAAACCCATCTGCCCGCGGAACCACGGGCCCGTGATCTCCGTGTGGATATGCAGGAAAACACGAGTCCATCTAGTCCACCTACAGTCCTAAGACAAATACAGACACCGCTAAAGATGCTAGGGGACCCCCGGCTAACAATTTTAGGTTGTAAAAACGCTTCCCTAATGTTTCCATTAAGTAAAAAGAGTTAAAAAAAAAGATATTTTGAATATTTAGAAATGTTCAAAACATCCCGTTTTTTAAGACTTAACCAGCAGACCAAGACCAAGACTAACCAGCAAACCGTTGAATAACCAGCAACTTTATTTATTCAACGTTTTTAAAACGTTCCAATAACAACTTAAGAATAACTTTTCCATACACACGATGTATAACATTATGTGACAAGAAATTCAAAACAAGTACACACGTCTAATTGGCAACACAATTCAATGTAGTGTATCTACTACAAATGGTGACGTTTTGAGCCATGTGACTCTCCATCAGATGTTACATAACGATATAAAACATTCTACTAACATTACTGCAAGAACATTTTTAATAACTTTGAGAGAACTTTTAGAGCACAACAGTCAACATTCTCAGAACGTTCCCTGTTAGATGGGCTGACGGGTCCAACCGGGACGCTCAGTAAACACACGGCCATTTTGACTACTACTTTTAGTGAAATGCCATCCAGGAGACGCATTGTTCACGGCCTCGTCTGTCAGAACGCTCCGTGCGTGTTTTCTGCAACCCGAAGAGCCTATTTCATACTTCTGAGTGCGGGAGAAGAAATGCAGGAGGGAGACATGAGAAAAACATGCACAAACAAAGAAGGAAAGGAATATACAGCAAATCCCCCCTCTGGACTCGAAGCCCATTCACTGCATATACAATATGACGGGTTGCTCTGAAAGTCTGCTTCTCTGTCTCGCTAGGGCCCCTCAGGGAAGACTATCCCTCTCTTTTCTTCCCCTTCTCTTCATCTTCTGCAGGCTTAGGGCAGGGAGCGACGGGAGAGGGAGAAAGACAGGAGGCAATAGCTTGGAGAACTTGAAGAATTGAGAGGCCCACTGTAAACACAATGCATGGATTCTTTTCAGAGCATCTTTTCATGCGCCGTGGCATGCAGATAGCATGGAGCGCCTGAACCGCAGGTAAAAGAGTCGGACGTGGTTACTGCGGAAACGTGTTTCGTAAGGGTTTCGGCGATGAACCTGAATCTGTCTGATTTGCATGCGTGTGAAACCAGGAAAGAAAAGCTTCACAGACTATGCTTCACTGAAGTCTCAACGTTGCGTGAGATGTTTCTCCTAAAATTCCTACGCCATAGACGCCATAGAGACGCCATAGAGATATAAACGTGAATGAGATTCACAGACGGTAACCGGACAGAGCCAGGATTATCAAACAGTTACTAAACAGAGTTGAGATCCACCATAAAACCATCTGAGCAGCAGAAGACCTGAGCAAAAGTCTCCGTTCGCTCTTTAATCTCAGTGCTGTCTAGCAGACGCAATTGAGATATTAAACCGAAATTGTTTTTTTTTGGTGAGAAAGTGAACAAAATTTCCTGAGAACAATCCCAGCAGAATTTTGATGACACCTGACGGGATACCTCAGAATCGGTCACGGTGTCAAAACGTCTGCTCCAGACAAGCTCAGAGAAACCTCTGTTCCCTGCAGAAACCTGATATTTATCATCCACTGTATTTATGGACTGGGGAAAGAAACTTTTTCTCCACACTACTTTACTGCTCTCCAGACCCTACACCTGCCACACACACACACTTCCACATATTGCATAGTTCCTGCTACTTGTCAACAGTGGAAAGAATCCCCTGAGAGAATTTCATAGCTGTCAGTCTTGGTATATGACTCTGACACACACACACACACACACACTGTGTATCTGGAAAGTGTTAAGCCCTGACAGAATCCCATATGTTAAAATGTTTGGCTTTAGATTGTACTTTGACCATTACATCACATTTGAAATATGTTGAGCGGAGACACTGGGATTAAACTCTTCCTGCTCTCCGCCAGTCCTTCCCAGCACACCTGTGTGTACGTTCCCCCAGTAGTCGATGGGAGCAAGTTATTCATTTCAAACTTTTATAAGAAAGCAAAGAAAATGGCTTGGGAGGCCTTTTCTCTTGTGTCATTGTGCAAACGCCCCCCCTCAGAGACGCTCGCATGGAGGGGGGCTGTGGGGCCAGATTTACACTGAAGCTATTGTGTGTTTACCTATTAAGACCGTTTATGGGGGGTATATTGTGCTCTCTGATGGATTCCAGAAATGGGCATCGCCAGGAAAAACAACCGCGACATAAAACCAGATTTATTAATGAGGACCGCGCATATTTCCTCCTCCCAAGGAAACAATTTTACATCCCAAGAAAACACTGCGCACCTTTCAAGGTAATTAATGCCGCCTTTAACGGTTACAACAGGCGGGGAACACAAAAACTGACTTGTTGAACTTTTTCGATTCTGGAAAACTCCCGAAGCAATTCTGGATATTTACAAACCCTGTCATAGACATCGCGGAACTTTAACAGCGGTGTAATTGAAAGAGTGAATCACTCTATTGGCAGTAAGCGCAGCCAACGTTGCATGATCCACAAACTGCTCTGAGCTGTTTGTTCACATTCAGAAGTTTCTGGACTTAACTTGGTTCTTCCCTCAAGCTTGCTGGGTTTCTTTTCTTTTTAAAAATAACACTTAAGCGTAAGGTAGACGACGTCGACTACAGCAATTTGCAATTAGCGTTCGTGCTATTCAAACGGGCAAAGTTAAACAGTGTTTATTCCAAGAAGCTGTTCAATAACGCCGCTCTTGGATTTGTTCTTCAATGGTGCTAAAATAGAGATTCCAGTCAGCATAATCTGAAAAAAATACTCACTGTATGCTGTCGAAAGAGAAACAAGGACCACCTGTATGTAATGTCACACAAAAATGCTATTCAATGGAATTCAAAAGCCTGTCAATTACAAGCGGTAAAAAATAAGTGTTTCTGTAGTCAAGATCTGCTTTGAGACGAGAGAGCACAGTCCCTCATGCAATTACAATGCTTTTACAAACCTATGGGTTCCTCTCAAAACTAACCAGATAACAATTTTAGGTTGTAAGAATGTTTCCCAAACATTTCCATTACGTAACAGAAAAGTTAAAAATGTTTTTTCAAAGTTGTAGGAATGTTCAAAGGAGACGTCTACTTTTTAGACATTATTGCTTGGTTATAGGAATGTTATTCAAACTTTTTACCCCGGTAACAGCTAAACATATTTACATATTTGAGAACTTTTAAAGAATGTTAGCCAAACGTTCTGAGAACGTTCCCTGTTAGCTGGGTGGCTCTCTGACCAGATATGTCAGTAAGCTGAATACAATCAATAATCACGTCTTATTATCTCAGCAATTTCATACGCATGTATTAAACTCTAGTGGTTTGCTTTCAGTAAATCATTACATAAATATGTTCAGTGATATTTGTTGCATATTGAGCTCTCTTCTGTTTATGGTCTGCTTATAAATCTTTAAATACTTAAGTGCTTTCCGTAATCCATTACATTTCATATCATCATTGACAATTAGCGTAGCAGGATCTCCTTTAGCTAATGCTTTTTTGGGTCGAATTCCCCCCCGGTTGCAGTCGAACCACAGTGAAGAGAAGTGAGCGTGATGGAGTATTGAGTTCTTAGTCATTTTTAAGTTTGAGACGAAACCTTTACAGATCTACGAGGCTCACTGAATCAAGCACAGGTGGACACCCAGCTAACAATTTTAGGTTGTCAGAACATTTCAACATTTCCATTAAGTAACAAAAAGGTTATTTTGAAAGTTCTGGGAACGTTTTTTTGACATGTTATTGCTTGATTAAAGAAACGTTATTCAATTTTTTAAAAAATTCTGTAACATCCTTACAACGTTCCACTAACTACTTAAAAGTAACCTTTCTGATATATATATATAGCATTAAAGAAACGTTCTACTAACGTTGCTGCAAGAACGTTTGATTACTTTGAAAGAACTTTAGAGAACATTAGCCAACGTTCTGACAACTTTCCCTGTTAGCTGGGCACCCACAACAAAAAAAGAAAAGAAAGGCCATTGAACAGGTCCATGGTGCAGGTTTAACGAAGGTCGCAAAGCAACGCTAATGAGGTATTTAGACCTAGGGTGTCCCGCTGCGGCCAATCGTAATGAACACAGCCCCTGAAGTCTATAAATTTGAACCCTTCAAAAGCGCTACAGCACGTTTGGCCCAAACGTCAATCACCGCTCATACCCAGTATGAAGTCATCACAATTGTGCGAGCCTTTTCTCTCAATGACCCTTTTGTTTAGAAGAGAGGGTCCCTAAATTAATTGGATCAATGATTAAGAGGTAGACCTTGCACTCCATTGAGCAGAGACAAAAGCGGCACGGAGACGCCTTTGCAGGGATCAGTCACAAACTGACACTTGAATCAGGCATACTAGAATGGAGGGCATGAACACAGCAGACTGTGTGAGGTCCGTATTGAGCCTTCATCTCTGTCCAGCACAAGTGCTGGGTGTAAGATTTACAGCTCCTAAAAACAATCTGATATTGATTTGTAAAAGTAACAGTATGTGAGAGCTTTTCACTCGCGATGAGTGTCTCTCTTTTCATCAGCAACAGAACGGTGACCAAAGACGCGACCGCCACTGTGTGTTGTGAAAAGACGAATCCGAGGAGATAATTCTATTTCTTGTACTCTGCACGCCTACCTGATTTTCAATTAAATTGATGATTTTTATATTGTTATATTTATGCTACTTTTAAATTCTAGCGATTAACATCACACCTTTTGCTGCATTTTGGCATCTTGATTCTTTTATTCTTCTTGAGTTGTCCACATGGCTCTTTGAGATTAAAGTTCTTGATGTTTCATGTAGGTACATCTTACACTCTTAAAAATAAGGGTTCCTAAAAGGTTCTTCACAGCGACGCTATAGAAGAACAATTCTGGTTCCCCGAAGAACTATTCAGTCAAAGGATCTTAAAAGAACCATTTGTAACTACAAAGAACCTTTTGTAACAGAAAGGTTCTACAGATGTTAAAAGTTCCTTATGGAGCCATACAGCCAAAACTGGTTCTCCTATGGCAGCACCTTTTTATCACAAAAAACGTGTATGTATGTGAGGCACCTTTTTCTATAAGTGTAGGCACTTACTATGTGTGTTAGCTCTGAGGCCATGTACAGTATATGCTAATGCTCCTACATGTTGGCAAAATTCACTTTTTGCTAATAAACACATTTAAAACTTACAGTTTATCTCTTTAGGGATAACAAAGCGAAAGAGTTTCTGATGACTCATCTTGCACTGCACAGATTTTTGTCCAATCAAATGCTTTCAGAATAAGAATTGTTCTTGGCTAACACAAGTCAGACTGGCGGTGACAACCTGAGCTGTTTGCAGTACTGCGGAGGGGGCGATGTGGGAACACTCAGAGCTTCTGTGTGCCCCGAGGCTGATAAGTCTCTCAGTGATTAATTTGCTCTTCTTTTCCCATGAGCGCTCTTAATTATGCACTGAGTGTTCCGTCTGCCCGCCAGCTTCCTTTGATGTTAAACTCCAAAGTGTTTCATGACAAAACCACAGTCAAGAAATGACAGCAACCTAAGACATGGAAAACAACAACGACGAGCTAAAACATTCAATAGGAAAAACGCACTATTCCTCATAGAATAAAACAAAGTGCGAGACCTTCTGTATTGTGCTTAATACAAAATGTGTGATTAAAACAAATTTCCTGCCTATGTGTTTCAGATATTATAAATATTGTTTTTTATCATTCGTTGAATTTATAAGCTCATACACGCTGTGTCGCTAACCAATATTGTACAACACAAATCAATATTATATAATGAAATTACAAGCAGTTACTTACGCACTTAGTCTCTTCAAACTATAATGAATTAATCATGTTGAAGTTAAGTCAGCGATTACTGTGTGGACCTACTTGTGCACGTGTATATTATATTATACATTAAACATGTCACAATGTCATTATATACCAGGACGAATGGAGAATGATGACGAACCTCTTGTTAACTTTTTCTATCAAAGTGGCCCACTTTAAAGATGGCGGCCATTTTCCACCCGTGGTGAGATGCGAGCGAGCTATTTATAGTCGCTGTGCTGACTCCAGTTTGCGCATTATTCAGGGTGCGGATAGGAGGAGATAATAACGGTGCCATTTGTGTCAGCGCCTTTATCAGGAGCAATAAAGGGACTCGCGGGGCAGGACGACTCGGCAGTGGCGTGTTTATTAGAGAGGTGAGAGTACAGCACAGAAAACTACATCTCACCAGCTGTCATTTTCTTCACCTGGGTAAAAGACTAAATTGGGCATGATTGCAGGTGTCTTATTAGGGCATAAGGGAGCATCAAGCCAAAGCAAGACACGTGTGGATGCAGGAAAGGATGATGTACTATTATAGATGCATTCGAACGGCACAAAATAGGTGCATGGGATATGTCATTCACTTTTTAAAGGAGCGGCGTGTCTATAATTGAAACATGTCGTTGTTTACGTGCCCTTATTTTTATTTTAAGAAGAAAGTCATCCACGAGTAAGAAGAACTACAGATGAGAACTATTCAATCTCAATTACTTCTCCTAGCGAGATTTAATGGAGAGCAAATGGAAACTTTTGTTTAAGACTCCCGTGTCTCAGTTATTTCTCCTGTGAGAAACACCCAGAAATCTCACAAATGTTTCCATTACAGTTTCAGAAGAGGTCTCAACAACGTCTCAAACTGATCTCAGATTTGCCAAGTCTGCAATCAGAAGTCAACTAAGATCTCCACCAAATCTCCTGAGCTATGAAACGGCAACCTTTGAGAAATAAAATTCTCCTCCGGGCAATCAGTAAATGATTTTTGGGTACACTATCCCTTTAAGGGGATAACGCAACCATATGTGTCTATACGTCAAATATTCCAATTCAGAACATTCCTGTTCCTGTGACTGCGATAAAGGTTCCAATTCGGAATCCTGTGGGGCAGACTCAATTCAAATTCCAGTATGAAAGAAAGCTGATTCTTACATTCTGAATTCTGGCCAACGCTTCACTTAACTGTTTTAAAGCGGTTTCTCAGCTGTGTCCTCACACAGTGTCACTGTGTGCCGATGCACGACAGCTTTCAGCGCCTGAATCACATTCTGTGTTTTTCATTTATATTCCTTTTTTCTGCTGTTCAACCACATGGGCACCAAAGGACGGTCAATAGAAGCAATATGACAGAATAATTACTGAGCTTCGGAATAGCCGAGAGCCAAGTGGATGACTAACTAGTGCTCTAATCCTCTCGCACGCAGACAAACACTCAGTGTAAACGCTCTGCTGGGGTTGCCAAAGTTTCACATTTATGTGAATTTAACTGAAGAATCGACATACTAATGATAAATCCTGATAGAGGGATTAACAGGTAACCCAGCTAACAGGGAACGTGCTCAGAACGTTGGCTAACGTTCTCTAAGATGTTCTGTCACAGTTCTCTTCAAGTTATAAAAAGTTCAATAGTACAATGTTTTTGTAAAATTATACATCATCTATCCAAAGTGTTATTTATAAGTAGTCAGTGGAACGTTTTAAAAACGTTACAGAATTTAAGAACGTTTGAAAAACATTCTTATAAAGAAGCAATAAAAAAAAATGGACATTCAAAATAACTTTTAAAATAACATTTTTAACGTTTTTGTTACTTAATGGAAATGTTAGGGAAACATTCTTACAACCTAAAACTGTTAGCTAAAGGTATACGGTGTGTTGCAAACAGACCCTTTTGTAATCTATAACTGCAGCTATGAGAGCACAGTATAATATATATACATTATACATACATATCTATAGATATGTTTACAAACATGCCATATATACCATTGGAAAATTGTTTAACTGTGGAGTATGTATATACTGTAATGTGCAATTGTCAAATCAACACACACGTAACTGATGATGAATGAGAACGTATACTGTGATACCTTGACAACTGTGAACTATTTTCAGCATGTATTAACGGTTAAGTGCGGAGCCCCTAATAGCCTCAGAACACTCTGAATAGCTTTTATTACGCTCAAGAATAGAGTGACAGTAATGAGATTTGCTTTTGTGCTCACGAAAAAAGGAAAACAACCTTGTTTTTCACATCGTGTAGCAGGTCATTTCTACGTGTGGAGAATGATGACTGTGATTGGTTACTTTAGATGTCAGTCAGAGGACCTCCTCCTGTCTGAGTGGGCGGTGCTTAGCCAAAATAAGGTGCAGGCCGAAGGCCTGGCTACACAGGGTTCGGCCCTGTAGTAAATTTTGTAGTAAATTTACACCTCAAGCTGCATTCGAGAAGAGTGTCTTGAGATTTGTTCGAGGCTTTGCCTATAAACGTACAGGCAGATTAATTACTCATGGAGCAAAGCCGGTAAGCCGAGTTCCGAGGGCGATGACCGCGACCATCTGGCGTTCCTACTTTATCAACCTGCGAATGAGACATTTTACAAGCTTTAAATTTACGTTATGCTGATGCACGTCTCACCTCATTTACAACAAGGGCATTGTGGCGATGAATCAAAACCCAACACTGGCTTCAGCACTCGGCCTGCAGAGTTCCTCCAGCCAGCGCCAGGTACAGCACACGGGTGGGCAGGTCAGTGTGATGGGCGTCTCAAACGGTAGGGGGGGATACATGGCTCATTAATTTTCAAATTAAATATCTGCTTTAGCGGAACGGGTTTTGTCCTTAGCGATAAAAAACTGATGTCAAAGTTACAGCTTTCTACGTGGCTTCACTTTCTCGCACACACACTTTCACTCGCATTCATTTTTCCTCCCTCTCTCTCTCTCTCCTCCCTAAAGGTTTAATGCCATTAACACACAGCCAATTATGGTTGGAAAGTTGTGAACGAGACTTCACACGCAGACGGGTATCTGCCGCGACCTGCCTGCCCATCCCCACCAGTTTATCTGTGAGCTCCACAAGGGCAGATGTGTTTGTGCTGAGTCCAAGACACTTAACAACAGACATCAACACTTCTTCCCCTCACTCAGAAAAGAACGAATCCTGACGATGCAAAAACAGCCTCCCAGACAACAATTTTAGATTTACTGTTTACATTACGTAACAAAACAATAAAAATATGATTGAATTTTCTAGGATCGTTCAAAATATTAGATTTTTAAATAGTTTTTAAATTCTGTAGCCTTTTTAAAACATTTCACTAACAACTAAGAACACTGTTTTTATACATAATGTTAAAAACGGTGACGTTACGACAAGAACATGTTTTGATAACTCTGAGAGAACTTTTAGAGGACGTTAGCCTAAGTTCTGAGAGCGTTTCCTGTTAGCTGGGCTGTTGGCTAATTTTAACAGTGGAGCATTAAAAGTGGAGCATACAATAACTGTAGCTTACAGTAAGAGACCGCCTGACTGACATTTAAAGCGAACATTCGCAGTTTGTTCTGATTGGAACAGTTTTAAAAATGTCTAAATGTAAGAGAATGACACATTCCACGTCACAACTATAATAATAAAAATAAAAGCCATCTCTTTCAGAGCAATTTTTTTCTAGCTGATAAACGCTTTAACGTTGACCGTCAATTCAATCGATTCATTTAAACGGCTCATGCGTTTAGTGCGGCGTGCGAGCTTAAATTAAACATAGCGTTATAGTTCACTGGTGTGTAAGCTTGTATAATTATCGTTAGAGTTATCATTCTTGGCGTCAAGGGGCCTTAACGATGCAAAACAGTCGACTGGAAAAATTATTTATATTACTCGACAGATTCATCGATTATTCAGATTATTATTGTGCTCAAAAACATTGCTGTCTTTCATTATATTGCTGTTACCACCAAGAATAAGCATACAAAATATGAAATATTTTAAAAATTCAATGCTACTAATATGACAACCGCTTGCAAATCCAGTGATATCCTTGAAAGTGCTTGTTACATCAACCCGTGACCTTGTAAACACAAATGTGTATCCTGGTGGCTGCAACAAGCTGTAAAGTCAACCAATCAGATAGAGTTTGCCGGATCAAAAACACGCTTTTCAGTTTTGCATGCAATATGCATGGGATGGTCATCGAACAGACTGCAGGCAGTCCAGGGACATCCAACTTCAAGGAGGAAAAAATCATGTTTACAGATATTATCCCAAAGCATTCGAAATCAATGACTCTCCTCCTAGATACAGTTTCACAGTGAACGTTCCTGATGTCCAATTCGGAATTTCAAATGTGCAGTTGACTGCAGGTGAGTGTTAGGGAAGGAAAAGGCTGAAAGAGGAGATCAGAGAAGACATGTGGGTATGAAGCTCTGCGGAGAAGATGGAGTGACCTTGATGTTCTTGGAGAGGATTCTGTTCACACCCAGCTCATAAATTCAAGGCTGGATCCTCCAGACAGTTTTGATGATCAATAAAACATAATTGAATTTCTTCATAGGTTTCACTAAATGTGTTATAAAACCCAACGGAAACAGTAAAACCTGGTTTAGTTGCCAGCCGGTGACACCTATGGTAAATAAATCTCGCCATGTGGCCGAAATTCACACGTTTGATACTTTTGATTAAAAAAAAAGTTTCTGAACCTGGATATGGATTTTTCTTAGCAATACTAAAAGGTGTTAAAAATATGACATATATGATATACTGTATATTAAAATATATATGTAACAAAATCTCCTTCACTACCTACTACTGAAACAAAAAAGAACAGCCAATCAGAAAACGACAATGAAATTAATCATTTTCTTCATTTGGGATTGATGATATCCGGTTGGCTGACATGTCCTTGGTGGGCGGGGTTTCGGATAGAACCCGTGTGATTGAAGTTAACCAAATATCTTAAAATGGAATCAGGCATTAACATTGCAATTGTGTAACACTATGCACGAAAACCTGCTGATCCACAAATTACACCTCAATGTTTTCCTGACAACGGCGCCGGGTTCAAAGACAAGAAATATTAAGTGACAGCCAGAAAGAGAAGAAACAGCTCTGGAAATCACGTCTGACAGAATCGGCTGATAGAACGCAGCCGATCACAGACAGTAACGACGGCTGCGTGCGGCAGCATGTTTTGTGTTTGCTTGCGTGCTTCAGCGTGGGCTTAGACGAGGCTTAATGAAGCTCCCCTGTGGAACACGCATTCTTCAGAAGAGGCAGCTGTCTGTGTGTCATTAAAAAAAGAGACAAGAGGAAATTAGCCCGAGGTCAACATCCTCCCCGCGCGCACACACACGTGGGCCAATGAGGTGCAGGGAAGATGCGTTAACGAGGCAGCTAGCGAACTGACAACGTAAGTTTGACCTTCACTCTCTGAACCCCTGGAGAAAAACTGTGATACAAGGATTAGCAACTAAACACCTCTACTCGACAAAAGCCTGTCTTTAAATGCCACAGTGGCACAGACAGCAGCGCTAACAGGAGTCAAACGGGAAAACAGTCACCTTGTGTGTGACAAAGCTGAACTCTGCAGGATCATACTGGAATAATTTAGCATACTTTATTCAGCAAAAAAACCCCGTTCTTATGAATTAGCTTGAAGAGGTCAGTTTTATGTCCCGTATTAATGTACTTCCTTTTAAAACAGTAAGTATGGGACATATCAAAGGGCTTGTGCTTGAGCGTTTAGTTTAGAATGCAGCAATGAACACAATTCAGCACTTCATGGAATGTTCCCAGAATGTTGGCTAACGTTAGGGTTGGGGTTCTCTAACAGTCCTGTCAGTCATTACAAAAGGTTCTTGCAGTAACATTCGTAGAACATTTTTAAACATTTTCTCTCTATATTATATTATTGATTATATTTATAGATTATATTTAGATTAATAAATAGATTATATATTATATTATAGATTTTATATATTATAGATTGTATTTATAATTGTTATTCTTAAATGGTTTTTTAAAAATTGTCAATATTCTTGGTCCGTATTCCTGGAAAAGCCAAGACTGTAAAACTAAAATGCCTACATATGCTAAAAATCATATTTTGTCATCATTTCGAAGTACCCAAGCATACAAATAACTTCAACGCTAGCAGACATGCACTAAAAGTCACAAAAATTAATCTATGCTGTGTGGTTATATTGTACCTGAGAAAACATAGCCCAGCCTAAATATTTGGTCTTTGTCTCAAAATGCCAAATCCAAAAGCCTAATCTGTGAAATTTGACGTGAACCGGCACGCTCACGATTCGAAGGGCCTGGAACACATCTGATTACTGCTGTTAGCAGCCTGACAGTCAATTAAGCCTGTGAGCTTCTTCTTACATGCTCTCCTGGAGAGACGTAATTGGCGACTAACAGGCCGGCCCCCGGCCCCCGGCCCTCTCAGAGCGGGAGTAATGATGTTATTTAAGAAGAGAGCTGACATTCCTTCACACCTGCATTTTCAATTATCAAGACGATGGCCGTGCTTCTTATAAGCCAAGAAGAATTACTGCATGTGTGTGTGTGTGTGTGTGTGTTTGCCCAAGCACTGTACACTCATTCTCCATACTACTAGATGATTAATATGACAGGAAATGTAACCTATACCTTTATGAATGTGATGTTATGTCAATGTACCGCACATAATAGACCTACTTCTATTAATACTGCCATTTCATTCTTTCATCTGTTATGTTAGTGTTCCTCTTAAAGGGACAGACTTTCTCCTGTGGAGCACAAAGGAGTAATTTTGATGCCACTTTTCTTTTCCCCGCAATGGAAGTGAACGAGGACTGAATCCTATGAACTAACTTCAGTGTTTGCATAGAAGAAAAGTCATATGGGTTCGGAACCGCATGAGGGTGAGTAAATTAAGGCAGAACTTTATTTTGGGTGAACCATCCTTGAAACATAATCTCCATTCCAGATCTCTTGATCTGTCCCAGTTTTTGGTTGAGCTGGGAATTCTGGGAGCGTTACTCGCCAGCATGAATCCAAGAAAGCTTAATACGAATATATAAATCGCCTTGCCTTTGCCACAGGGGAGAGATTATCCCCCTTAGTGGTGCATTAAATGCATATTATTCTCAAACGAGTTCAACTCCTGCGGCTACAGGAACATTCTAGAACATTCTAGAACGTGTGTACAGTGGAGTGGGGTTGTTCCGGCTGGCAGAACATAGACTCTTCCTCATGCTGTTCGCCCGTTCCCCAGACACCCGCTCCACTCCCACTGGAGGTTCAGAAGCAGCCTGTACTGCACCAGGAATTAACCACAGCCGGGGGCGTCTGGCGTCTGGAGGACAAGCGTTCAAAGCTTCACGCCATCAAAGAGGGAGCTAATTCATTCAAAACCACAGTGTGAAGAAGAGGAGAGAAGGCAAGAGAGAGAAAGAAAGAGGAACTGGTCTGAATTCTACTGCCATTTTCGTAACCCACAGCCCGGATGATCCGAAGTGGAAATTGTTTTAATAACAGTGCAAATAGTGAACAAAAAATTGTGTGTTGATATTGAATAGCAATGGTTCTTAAAACTTCCCTACAAACTCTCCAGCAAAATAGCTAATGGCCCGATACAATCGAGAAAGCTTGAGACAACTTACAAATGAATCATATGCATCACTTTTTGGAAACAACTATGTTGATTTTGTCACACATTGGACTGTGGTATTGAAGTGGGCTGTTTTTGGAATGAAATTCTAGCTTATTGCTTCAAAAAAATGCTAAATGACATATTAGGCATTGTTTCACAATTAACATTTCAACTGTTACATCATCATCACATGACCTCATCACATTGCATGTAATCTTGGGGGAATATTAATTCATGTTTTGTAATTTTACCATTTTTTTATGAAAAAGCCTCAACTTACAAGTCAAGTACAAGTCAGAGAATAATAAATAAATAGAACAAAAAAGTGTCTGTGATTACTATCAGTTAATTTACACACTTCAAAACGGAAGGTCAAGTCCAGCACAATGCATTGTGGGATACAGAATGCAGCGCGCTCTGTTGTGTAGTATACTGCAGATTGTGTCAAATGCAGCAGATCTTTGGGGTATTCTGTGCAGGCACAAATTTGCATACACAAGCAGAGTATGCATACTACATACTACAGAAATAGAAACTTTGTATGCTTTTCGAAACACAGTTCTTTCTTTAAACTAAATGGAGAACCTACGTTACAGATCGCATGCGGTCGAGTACGTGAAAACAGTCGTACCGCGTAGTGTGCGCGCTAACTGATTGAGGTTCACAGCCTCATAAAACCCATGACCGCTATAGTGAGCAGAGCGAGACCTCGCTCCCTCCCCCTCCAGGAGACCGCCATGCCACAGCCCTGTGACATCCCTCAAACCTGCTTGAAAGGGGCTGCCCTGACAGGTTGCTGTGGAGAGGCCTGTCACAGCACGGCTGGCTTTGAAAAGCTCCAGATCATTGCCTCCCATGGGGAAAATCTTTCTCTTACTGTCTCTCTCTCCCCCTCACACACACACACCTGTCAGGCTCTCTTAACCGGTGTCTGCACCAGAGTGGCTAACCTTGGGCAGCTGAAAAGGCTGAACTGCATTTTTTCTCCCTCTCTTTTTTTCTCTCTGGTAAACCCTCTCTCATCCCTCCCTGCGGACCATCAATAATGCAGTGTGAATCCCCCCAATATGATTTATCAGGAGCAAAAGGCTGCCCTTTCTGTATGCGAACATCTGCAGACATCAATATCCGACAGGGGCCCCGGGTCGGCCCCCAGTCGCGGCCCTGTACCGTGCCCCTCTGAGCGCGCAGGGAATGCCTCACTGTACAGCCCGCCTCACTGCACATTTCAAACAGACTTCAGTGTAAAGGGGGCGAGAGAGGAAATATATGCAGAGAAGACGACTCCAGGTTTATTCATTAGTGCAAAAGCCCTTATGGAACGCGGTAAACGAGGAGCGGTGTGTTTGCTGCTATCATTAATTCATCTGCCTGTTTGAGATCACATTAAATTGGCATGGGAATAACATCAACGGCGTTCATATTTATATTAAAAATACATGACAAAGTGGAAGGATAAAGTATGTGTATGATGATTTACCGCGTGGTTGTGGTGCAAAACCTCATTAGGGTTTGATTTAAAAAGAATGAGTGGTCGGAGCTGTGGCTTATCAGGTGTTGCACAGTCCGACATATTGGGCTATGGTGCTCACGCAGGCAAAACGAGTTTGAATCTGGCTTGTGCCGTTTTCCTAAACACTCCTAAAAATGGTGCTTCATAGAAGAACCATTTTTGGCGGTATAATTCTATGAGGAACCTTTGACATCCATAGAACCTTTCTGTTTCACAAAAGGTTCCTAGTAGTAGAGTTAAAAAAGACATTTTTTAAGAACTTTTGACTGAAGGAACCAAAAGCGTGTCACCGGCATTTCATCTTTCCATAAATAACTGAAATAATAATAATAAAAGGGTGAAAAAATGAAAATAGGGGCCTAATTATTAGCTCTGGTTATGTGGAAACTGGCTTGCTAAATGAATTTCACTTATGTGATGCAAATTCACACAAAAATATTTTGATGTAAGATGACCGACCGCAGCTCTGTGTGACAGGAAATTCAATACACAGTCAGAACATCATCATGACCTTCTCGGTTGAGACCCATATGATGGAGTCTCCTGTCAGTGTCCCGTTAAAGGATTTAAGACGAGCTTTTATCATGACATCGATGTGCAGGGGTCATTAAACTCCGTCCTGCAACATTGACTTTGACAGGAGCTAAATACCACACTGAGTATTTATGAGACTCTAATATACCACACTGAAACCAGCCAATCAGAATTGTCTGTTAGCCTTAAATGAGCATAGATAGACGGAAACCAAAACACAAAGTAACCTATTAGCTTCCATATTGGTTTTTTATTAGTATAAAGCACATATTAGTTCCTTATTCTACATGACCATACTGGACATACCTTAATCCTACCCCATACTTACACTTAAACACAACTACCAACTAAATATTAATATGAAGTAAATTAAGGGTTTATTGAGGCGAAACTGGTAGTTAATGGTGAATATGTGTTCGCTGTACTAGAGTGTTACGATATCTCTTGTAAAAAGCCACACTCTCGTAGGTCACGCATTTCCCCTGACATTTAATCATTTACAGTATCAGAGTGATCAACAGAATTTGTGTATCGGTCTCAAGTGAAGCGCTTAATAGGAAAACAGATACAGTTCATAAATAAATGTAGTCAAACACAGTAAATAAGTCAAAGACATTTGGCAGGAGAGATGTGCAGATTTGCCCGGCGTGTGTCCTCGCGTCCCAGACTGAAAAGCTCTCCCTCGCTTTACTTCAAAGAAGAAAGACATTTGAATTTCTAATCTTAATCTTATCAGCAGGCTCGAGGCTCAGTGAGTGTCAAAAACCTGCATGTAGAAAAACTGGGACAGCAACATAAGAGATTCACACCTAAAGCTTTTAACACATCAGTTATTTGCACCCTGACTTTAGGAAGCAAGAGGACACGCAAAGTCTGCGCATGGGTGACAGCCGCGAATGTTTGTAATATGAAGTAAATGCTGGAAATAATTTCTCTGTAATGCTTCATACATTTAAGCCACGCCTTCTGAAGAAATTGAGACATTGTGCATGTAAGACGGATTCTGTTCAGACGAGCAGGTGCGATGCAAACAGACTCAGGCGCGCTGCAGGACAACCTGCGACGGAAGACACACCTGTTCAGGTGACATTTAGCACTGGAAATGTCAAACGACTGTTTGAGCTTCGTAATTTCATGTATTATGCATTATTTTAACATTTTGGATTTTCGAAAAATGTTGAAAGTCGGTGTGGTTAGTTTCTACAATTTCACAAGCAGGAACGTTCGAACTGATTTGCATCTTTGTCCACAGTTCATTAAAAGTAAAGAAAAGTTGAACGGCGCATTCATGTACATCAGCATCGTAAGATGTGATGATACTTCACTGTCATCTAGTGGTAAATATAGGTAATGCAACAACGCAAAACCTCGAATCACACATGTATTACCACCTAAAACCCATTGCGTACACTGGGTGCGGTCCAGATTGTAATTACAATTTAGAATCATCAGAATTGCCTCATTAAAGGTGATTTTTCATATGAGAATTGGGTGAAATAAGACATC
>JAZGTI010009105.1:0-19268 GCA_036877585.1 Botia kubotai | reverse complement strand
TCTCTCTCTCTCTCTCTCTCTCTCTCTCTCTCTCTCTCTCTCTCTCTCTCTCTCTCTCTCTCTCTCTCTCTCTCTCTCTCTCTCTCTCTCTCAGTGTGATCAGTTATGAAGAAGGTAAAGCTCTGGCAGAGTCATGGAACGCAGCGTTCATGGAGTCTTCAGCGAAGGAGAACCAGGTGCTGAGATGTTTCTCCTGCTATGGTCTTCTGTCTGTCCGTCTGTTGATGTTCTGAGCATGTGATGTTCTTCAGACTTGCACTCATGTTCTTCTGTTGGTTTCATTATATGTTCTTGAGAGATTGAGCGATCGCTGTGATGAACCAACTCTGAAACCAATTGTCATCAAACTCTCCTGTTAAATTCTCTTATTAATAGTGTTAGTTTGTTTGAGCGTGTAATAATTTCGTTGTATTTCTCATTTTATGTCTTTATGGCTTGAATTTGGCCTGTGGGCCAAAAACACAACCAGACTGTAGTTTACTCCCTCCATCACGTCCCACACTTGGTCTATAATACACACACACACACACACCCCTCTGGGCACATAATCTCCGTCTGACACACAGTGTGTTTGAATATCACAGCCTCTATTTCCATCCCACAGCTGGACGTGCTCGTTTTTCCTTCAGCTTTTCAGAGACGTTTTGAGATCACGAATCATGAATCATCAGAGCGCGTGTTGTTTTCAGCTGAAGAGCTGCTACATTGATGAATTCAGTTCTGTAGTGAGAGGTTTTGAATGGTCACTGCTGGGGACAGATGAATCATTCAGCAGCAGAATGTGAATTATGTGTTTTGTTGGGGTTTGAATGTGTCTGACCGGTGTTTCATGTTCCTGATGTTGCAGACAGCTGTGGAGGTGTTTAAGAGGGTAATCCTGGAGGCCGAGAAGATGGATGGTGGCGCTCCACAGGGCCGGACGTCTTGCTCCATGATGTAGATAATCCTGCCCCTTCCTGACATGGCCCCGCCCCCTCACACAGTCTGCCCCGCCCACCAGAGAACAGCACAAACTTTTCTAGCAAGCATGTTTGTTCCGTTCTGGTGATTCGGGTTAATCAAGCAGCTGTGCTTTTTGTTTTCTTTGGTCTATTTTATAGTTATGAAAAGGTTTAGCTTCGGAATTACAGGATTTGAACAGGGTTAAAGACACTTCATGAGATGTTTGCTAGAAAAGTCTGTTTACAGACCCCCTAGCCCCCCCACCCCCGCACCCTCCTAGCCCCCCAACCCCCCCACCGCGGCCGCACCACAGCCCTGGACACTGGGAAATCCCTCTACTTGAAATGGCTGACTGCCTGTTTTCCTCCATCAAGTTTTGGCTTTTCCTTTTAAACTTTTAAATTTTTTTTAGTTGCCTCTTTATTTTATTCTTTTGGGAGAAAATCATTCTGACATGCATAAATAACCCGCACAGGCTTTCTGCTTCACCCCTGTTCTTCATCACCGCCATCATCATCCTCAGCCTTATGTCTCCGTTCACCTCTTTTCTACCTCTCATCTTTCTCGCTGTCTCAAGCCCTGACAAATTTGTATATTGTGTTTCTTAAACGGTAATTATGGCCAATAAAGTCGCCAGCATTCAGGAGTGAATGTTGTTGAGCTTTTTTTGATTGTAATCATTAAACGCAGCATTTTGTTTCACTACAGCTCGAGTCATTTGCCCTGATTTATTTCTAACCAGAATGTTTTATACACGCATTTAAAGGTACTGAATCAAAGTGAGTAAGCGTGTGCGTGTGGTATATTTACAGTATTATTATTATTGTTCAAATCACAAGCAGCCAGAACGAGTCCGGGAGAAATTAATATATTAATATTTAATTACATAAGTTAGTCTTGAATATAGTTAGAATGTCTTAATTATTAAACTATAATAATACACAGAATATTGGTAAATATAATATCAGTTTTTCACTTTGATTTTTATGATTTAAAGTGTGTGACACTGAAACAAGCGGAACAAAGATCTGATTAAAATATAATGACGTCCAATAACATCAGTCAAATCTGCCTGTTTAACACCCAACTACTCCGCTGTTGCTATGGTGATGTGAGTGGTTGCCACGGTGTTGCTATGCAGTTGCTTTAGTCTGTTGAGCGGTTTAACTTACTGTTAAAGTATTGTGGTATAATAGTGGTGCTCTGGGTGGTTAGTGAATGACTGCTTAACTAGTTCAGGTCAAAAAAAGCTTCACCCTCGAGTGTCTGATATTCTGATCTGCTGAGTTACAATAACAGTGATAACTACCCCTGAAACCACTAACCAGTACATATAGTTTAATGTCATCCCAGGATCTAGAGGAAAAAGGAATCGTTTTTAATTGAAAACACAAAGGGATGAAAATGATTCGATTGAATTTCTTCTGTCATGAGCTAAACAGAACCGTTAGCATTTGCAAAATGGCCTCACAAAGTCAAGCGAAGCAAAATCTATTGTGCCTGCAGTGAAGAGTCAAAGCCTGACATCAGCACTGCCCGGCCAGAACGGAAAGTGTCTGATAAGCAGAAGTTTAAACTGTTCATTGTGGCTCTTTTGTCCGACTGATCTCGCGATATCAGACCATGCGCCCCTGGTCGTATATATTGAGGTGTCCAAATTTTTCACTGTTACATATTCTCACCTGTGGATCGGGTTGGACAGAATCCAGTGGAAAATGTCACAGTATTCTGGAAAGGTAAGAATCTGATTGGTCAAGACCACATTCATCACAATTATGAAAAACCAACATGCCTATCATAGTCAAGTCATAAGTGTTAATACATGTGAACCTTCAGTTGCTGGGAACATGCACCTGTTTTGTTTTTGAATTAATTAAATTAGGCCTAACGCTTGTGAGTTTTTCTAATTATGTTTTGCATCAGTTATGATTTTCAAAGCTTACTTCTCAAACAAAAGTTATACATTTGCAACCTCTCAACCTCCTGATATAGTCTTCTGTGACTAGATGAAGTCAGATCATCCTCTTCTTTTAAAACTTGTCACTCATGGTTGATACGTGACACTGTTCCTCAAAGCCTAACGCTCCTCTGACCTTCACCTCAGATCGTGTTTTACGAGGGCAGATGCTTCACTGGAAGGAGACTGGAGGTTTATGGAGACTGCGATAACTTCCAGGATCGTGGCTTCATGAACAGGGTCAACTCCATCCGTGTGGAGAGCGGCGCCTGGGTCTGTTATGACCATCCGGACTTCAAGGGACAGCAGTACATCCTGGAGCGCGGAGAATACCCAGAATTCCAGCGCTGGAACGCCCACAATGATCACATGGGCTCCTGTAAACCAATCAGGATGGTGAGAAACGAATGATCGTTTGGCTAACATTCTGTGATGAGCTTCAGGTTTCCATCAAATCTTTCTCACATGAATATTTTTATCAAATTAATCTGAAATCAGATCTGAAATAGCTCTTAAAATGTCTCCCTGAGGAGTGTACTTACTAGTGTACCAGGGTGTGGATTGAGCCGCAGCCTATGACAAGACAGGAGACTGGCAATCTGTGCAGACCAACTCAACACACAAATATTACGTCTTTTTGTATTTCGATGATTTTATCTCAAATGTTATCATTCAAAATTTTATGTGGGGTTAATCTGTTTCATTCGGTTTAATCTGTAATTTTCAGATGATTTTCACTGAGCATGTCACAATGCATTCTGAAAAGATGCTGTTTCAGGGTTTTGTAATAAGAATGTAGAAAGACAACAGGTTGTTGTTGAACAGACCCAAAAGTCAGCAAAACCTGACAAATCTGAGCGAAACATCCTTTTGAGGACGTCCTCATTTGTAAAAATGCTATAAAAATATAGTCAGTAATTTAAAAAATTGTATTACAAGTTTACGTAAAAAGTTTACATAAAAGTTATGGTTTCGGTGATATGTTTATAACTGTGTGCGTGTGTGTGTGTGTGTGTGTGTGTAGCACGGTGAGCACTACAGGATGGAGGTGTTTGAGGGCTGTAACTACAGCGGTCAGTGTATGGAGCTGTGTGATGACAGTCCGTTCCTCCAGAGCCGCGGCTTCAACACCAACTGTGTCAACTCAGTCCGAGTCTTCGGTGACGGAGCGTAAGTTCAGTTCACATTTACTGTCACAATACAGTTTCAAAGCCACTTTACCAAGAGGTACAACAGATCAGACTGCAGATTATGCAGCTGGCTAATATTGTGAATGCATTTAGTCAGAAATAACACACGACCAGACTATCAGACTTTCCTATTATTAATAATATTAAAGACACATTCCTTCATTTATTATAACTAAGTCAATTCATAAAGTTTCCATCATCTACTAGATCATCTACTTTTTGTAAACTGAGGTTAATCTTGTTCTCCGTTGAGCAGTGATGTACAGCAACACGTTTCTCAGCAGAACGGTTACTGTATTTCATAAAATAGTTTATAAAATGTTTAGTTTTAACCTTAAATTCAGATTCTGAAACACACATTCTGCATTTGCAACAATCAATCAATACAATCAATACAATGTTACAGTTAGGATAATAAATGTTATTACTTACCTTAATAATAGTTTATTCTCTCTGTTATTAATCATTATTGCTTTGGAGTTTTATGTAAATTTGTGTTGTACTGTAGAACAGGCCTCAGCCTCAAACTATACACATTTAAAAGCCAAGTATTAGTTTATAGATTCTGTGAAAACTCTTCAGCATGTTTTTAATGTTTAATTGACATTTTTTATTTGCAGTTTACTAAAAAATAATTCTGAAGTGTAATGACATACGTTTGTTGCTGATACAAATGTGCCACATAATCTCTCAGTTATAAACTCACAAGTAATCATACAATTAGAAAAACTACAGACTGAAGTCTTGTGTTGATCTTTTGAAGCTGGGTGATGTACGAGGAGCCAAACTTCCGCGGTCGCATGTACATCGTGGAGAGAGGAAACTACTGCAGCCACAACGAGTGGCAGGCGCAGAACCCCAACATCCAGTCCATCCGCAGGGTCATCAACTACTTCTAACCTTCCTGCAGCATCTCTCACTCTTTCTTACCTTTCTCTCTGAATCTGTAAAATAAACATGAAAAACTGATCTCAAGACAGTATTTTATCACACAACACGTATTTGTGTCTGTCACTGAACTGACTCCACGCTGAATCTAAACAGCTTTAAAAGCTGCAATCTGTAACTTATGCATCTTTACAGCCTCTGTTTAAAACATAAACTGCAGGTTACTTGTGGAGTTATTTTCTTAACATGAATGACAAGTTTCAATTGTAAACAACTGCTGTAAGAACAAGCAGTAAATACTATAGTAAATATACGTGCTAGTCCTTCAGTATTATATTATATTAACAACTGATGCCGTCACTGCATCATTTACTTTTTTAGTGAAATACTGGAAACTATTACAAAAATCAGATTAACAAAAACAGCATTTACCGTCATAAATCTGATCTGTCTACATGTTTGAAATAAAAACTGCCACTCGACACATTCATGAAAATAAGACATTGCATTTAATCATTTGAGCACAGACAGACCTTTAAACAGAAGGAAAACTGCACAAATCCTTTCAAATTAACTGCATGAAAAATTGTGTATCTGAACCAAGAACAAGAAATTTTTATTTATGTGCTATAAGGGAACCAGCGGAGAACCATAGCTCTGAAGAACACACGTACAGTAGAACAGATCAGAGATGTTTCTAACACACTGAGCTGATTCAGTATCAGAGCTGTCTGGGAGTTTGTCACTTGTTGTCCTGTCTGAGCAGAGATCAGATGAACAGATCTCAGTGTGTGAAAGAGAAACCATCAGTTCTTCAGCTCAAAACAACACGCAGCATCTCACCAGCTCAGTCACTTCCGGTCACGTGTGTCATGTTGACATTTGGCGCGCTCTGCTGGACCGATGTTTAGTTTTAGGAAATGAAAACTTTTATATGATTTCAAATAAGCAGAGTCATCCAAATATGATATTCCTGACCGAAGCCTTTACAGAATTTAAATAAGTTTGATTAATGTTCTCATAACCAGGCAATACCATTTATACAAGGTCTTTAAAAAAACTGGACGTTTTCAACATTTCTAGAACATTCAAAATATTTTTTTATGTTTTTTTTACTTAATGGAAATGTTAGGAAAACATTCTTACAACCTACAATTGTTAGCTGGGATCCAAACCAAGACATGATCATTTATTTAGCTGTCAGCTCATGTTTTCAAAACACTACTAATATATTATACACTACTATATTGCTGTCTTTAATTTCCTCTTTAAAATGAGGAATATAGGCCAAGCCTCCGGGCGGTCTCGGATTTCTTCAGTCCCTTCACCTGAGGAAAGGGGTAATATTGTGCGCCTGCTGGTGTGGGACAGGACCGATAGCTTCTGAAACTCAGCTGACGGGACAGAACAGCTGGTGAAGACAACTTCCTGGAGCACAGCGCACTGCCGGTGTTTGTCATGCTGTTTTCAAGATGTTGTTTTTTATCACTGTTAATCGAGTACTGAGACAGATGTTCACTGGATTCTGTGCTGGAGTCGTCAGTGGATGCAGCCTCATCTGTGACATCACTGCAGTCTGACGTGTGATTGGCCACATGGGTCAGCTGGTACACATCCAGGTGTGTGCGCCATGGGTCAGTATCAGAAACTTCAGCAGAGCTGAACTGGGTTTCCAGGATAGAGGCTTCTGATAAAGCTGGCTCATCCTGGGACACAGAAACCACGTTGCTGAGGTTTTTGCCACATATTTCCTCATCGTTCACTGCTGTGGACAAACAACAGATTTTGTTTCAAGCATGCAGTGTGTACACTTACAGTAGATACAGTAAATATGTGATTTGAAATCAAAATGAACGTCCTCAACTTATGAAAGAACAAAAGAGAGAGAGAAAGACCGGACCTGTTTCCTAGAAACAGAGCAACAGTCAGAGCCACGCCCAGACTCCGCCCCTTACCTGGACTAAACCCATTCATTACTCTCTCACCATGAGAACAACCAATTTTATTGTGACACTATATTTTTATGGTTACTTTAATCTTCTTTTGAACAATTATGCCCCTCCGAGACCACAATTAGAACCTGGCCTTCAAAAACAAGTTAAAGTCATTTATATATGTGTGTACATTTAGTGTGATTGTTTATTGTATGTTCTGGGTGATGCGATATTCAAACGTTCTTGAGATCATTTGTCACATGGAGTGTATAGTAGAAGAAAGGGTTAAAATTGTAGCTTTTAAAATGAACCTAAGATATATTCGCTGGAGTAAAAGTTTTGACGCCAAACCTTGTCCTGGTTTTAAACAGTTATTTATGTCTAGGAGAAAGATATCGTTCATTAAAGACACATTGACCTCATTTGATAACATGACCCAGAAGTGATGTGTCACAATGTGAACCTGTCTTATCAGTAAATTTAAAGAGTGAAACAGTTCTTAAACACAAAATCTGTGAAGCAGCATTTATTGAAAAAGGTTTAGACAACCTTTTTATAGACAAAAAATTCAAGTCAACACCAGTAATAGAGAATGAGGAGTTAATGCTACAGTTCTAACTTTAGTTCGTTTGAAACCAACATACAAAACAAACAGTATTTTAATAGGACTTTTGAGTCAAACACCTTATAATTACTGGCACAACTTCCCCCGCTCTCCACATATACCCACATATGAACCACAGAAGATTTCTTACCTTTCTTGAAACACACAACACGAGTTTCTCGCCTCTGTTTGTCTTTAATGGAGTTGTATTGTTCCTTCAGGAGTGCGATGTCCATTCTAATACTTCTGCTGCTCTGGTCTTCATCTGCTCTCATCTCTCTCCAAACATCTGCACACGTCAGACATGAGCAGCAGCAACATGACAACATCCTGATAACAGCCACTGCAGGAGCTTTGACTGAAGCATGACCATAAACGCAGCTCGATTTCCCCCTCTGAGGTCTCTCTCTCTCCTCATGAGCTGCAGTATGTGTTTTGTGGGCATTGCCAGCTAGAGTTGACAGCAAACGCAAACAAAAGAGCCATTCAAGGTTGTTATTTCGTTTGGACAGAACACATCAAAGCAAAATATTTATATTTACTGAAGAAATGAACATAATTATTATAAGTGTTTTTACAATTTGAAAAAAAACACTTTGCTGGCTCTTCATTAATTTGTTAACGTTACACTCATTTTATTACATTAAAATGTGTTTAATTATGTTTTGGTAAAAAAAAGTATTGTGAGTCTAGTTTAAATGTTGACTGTGTGCAGCTAAATAAAACAATTCATTATAAAATAAAGTAATGCAGTGAGCTTTTATAAGCTCATAAATCAAATGTTCATGAGCATGTTGACACAGTGATGTTGATGCAGTGGGTGAGGAACACGATTAATCTCAATCATTCTGCATGTTGGTTTCTTCATTATGGTGAGTTTCAGATTTATTGACCAAGTAACAAGTTACAAATTAGTTTTAGTGAATCGCTCCCAACATTACAAATAATGTATTATGCAATGCAATAAAACATACAAGACTGTGTGATTGTTTAATTTTACTGTATGGAATACATTTAATCATACTGGAGTCACCCTGCTTACAAAAACATCTGCTTTTAAATATAATGTTAGTGTGTTGTATGATCATTTCATGTGGCACACTTTATTATCCTCTAATAGTCTAAACATAGACTATTCATTTACACACCCGCTGCAGCTTCCATGAATTGTCTCTCGCTCGCATCAACTTCCTGTTTCTGAAACGTGCTAAAGTAAAGTGCTAAAGCTCTATTGATCTTTGCACATAACTTTGAGCTGTTTAGCACACATGGTTTTTGTTTAAAAATATGTCAATAATTAAACAGCTGACATGGCATGAGCCAAAGTTCACGACAGAACATCATTATTGCTTACGGTCCCTTTAAATGACGTCCCGGTTTTAGATGACGCTAGTGTTTAAGTCATGAATATTAATGACGTTGCGGGACTGCAGCCCAAATAGTTAGTGTAAGCAGATCACGTGACTGCGCCGAGCCACAACGCGTAGCAAGAACGTCACCGTCCCCTGTTGAATATTCATGAGGTGAGACTGGCTGAAGCGTGTCAGTGTTCTGAATGGATTCGGATCGTTACCTCGGGTTTGATTTCAGCACGCAACAGGTACAGTCATAATCAAACACCTGCATACAGATGAAGTGTGCTTA
This sequence comes from Botia kubotai, assembly GCA_036877585.1. NCBI lineage: Eukaryota > Metazoa > Chordata > Actinopteri > Cypriniformes > Botiidae > Botia > Botia kubotai. The sequence goes on along the minus strand of JAZGTI010009105.1, from coordinate 10,109 downwards.
TTACACTTCATCACTGTCTGTAAAGTACACGAGATAGTGTACTGGAGAACTCGTCACATGAGAGTTCGTGTAGTGATCGATGTTTATTTACAGTGAGTGTTGTAGTGATGCGCTGGGATTATTAGATGCGAATATACGACATATTATTCCTACACATTCCCTTATTCACACAGCAGCGCTTTAACATCGTGTTTAAGATGTTAAACATGTCTGAAACCTGTCCGTTTATATGTCCAGAACCAGCTAACAAGTTTAGGTTGTATGAACGTTTCCCCAACGTTTCCATTAAGTAGCAAACGCGTTGCAATGGCACTGAATGTTCTAGAAACGTTCAAAAAGTTTTTTTAGACATAATAACGTCGTTGTTTTTTGTAAGTACGTATATCAAACATTTGTTGTAATGTGAAACTTTTTTAAACGTTCAACTAACTTAAGAATAGCGTTTCTGATATATGTGATATATATGTATATATTATTAAAAAACGTTCTACTAATGGTACCGCAGGAACGTTTTTGATAGCTTTAAGAGAACTTTTGGAGAACGTTCGCCAATGTTGTGAGAACGTTTCCTGTCTTTGGGGATATAGTGATGTGTGTGCTGATGTGATTGTTTCAGCTGAAGGTGGTGTGTGTTGATGGGAATCTGAAGGTCATTTATCACCACGCTGTTCATTTTGACAGTAAACTGCCGGAGTTCAGGTAACATCATTCATTTACACACACACACACACACACACACACACACACATACGCACACACACACACACACACACACACACACACATATCCCTACAGTGAGCTCAAACTGTGTCAGAATACTGTCACATCTGAATCACAGTGTCATTGTGTTACATCACAAAATATGACAAAATCAGCTGTGGCTTGTTTTAAAGAGAGATAACACACGTGTGTTATAACACACACGTGTAATAACACACGCGTGCACAATCACTAATCATCTTTTACAGTGACAAGAAATGTTTTAGCAGCATAACGCCTGCTTTGATATTTTGAAACAGCATTTTTGAGGGCTGTTTTTATTCAGTTTTACTGTATCTGCAGGACTAATGGTGGAGTTCATGTCCATGATGACAGACTCACTGTGACATCACCAGTACTGATGTGGGTTCAGGTAAAATATCATTCACTTCAACGAGAGTGTAAGTCAAAATGTGTAAGTCAACCCGTTTGGACGGTTTGTCTATCTCATAATGCGTAAACTTTCATGCGAATTTCAGCAGATCTCCATGTTTGTTTAGTATGTTCTGGCTCATTTGAATGTGGTTCCTGCTGGTAATAAGAGTCTAGTACTGTCAGCTCGGTGTAACACATTTTACCATGTTTAATTCTTCCCCCAACATGAGTTTTGCTTACAGTAACAGTAAAGCTGAAATGTTCTGACCGCAGGCGCTGGATATCCTCCTGCAGGAAATGAGCAGCTCTGGTTTTGACTTCTCTTGTGTCAGAGCCGTGTCAGGCAGCGGACAGGTACAAACATCACTGTTAATATTGTTCCTCATGAACGGAACCGACCCCTGACTAGCACACTGGGCCTGCACCAATTGTTCTGATTGCTCTAAATCTGATTTGCTCTGTTTCTAGCAACATGGCAGTGTGTACTGGAGGAAGGGTGCGAAACAGACCCTCAATCATCTCGATCCACAGAAAGATCTGCACATAATTCTACAGGTGACAACAGTGACTCATGTTGGTCATGAAACAACAGTTTCCCACGTTGGTTTTGAAGTTGAAGCTTTCTCAGAGCTTCATGTTTGTTCTCCTCACTGTCCTGATGTTTGTTGAGGGTCTGAAGTTCAGGTTAATATCTCATCCAGTGTGTGATGATAGAAGAGCTCTTATGAATGTTTAGAACAGACCAGAGTTGTGGTTGTGTAGGTCAAAAATCACACAGTGCACTTCTGCCTCTCTACCGCCATCTCTGTCTGAAACTGAATTGCAGGTTACTTACAGAATTATGTACTTTTGTTCATTTTCAATTAAAACAAGCTACAGAATACAGCTTCATCGGTCCTGAAACAAGCTTCACTTTCTGTATGTAAACATTTAAATAAATATACATCTTTTTTTTTTATTTGAGGTATAATATGACACGTGTTCTTGGCTTTGTGAGATTTTGCACCGTTTCTCAGAACTGTAACTCGTACTTTAAAGCTCTTTGTTTCCTCTAGGACTGTTTTGCGATTAAAAACAGCCCAGTTTGGATGGACTCTAGCACTACAGAACAGTGTAAGTACCTGGAGGCTGCAGTAGGGGGCGCTCAGAGTCTGGCTAACATCACTGGCTCACGGGCTTATGAGGTGTGTTTGAACCTGCCATGTCCAACACGACACAATGTCTTATATTAAATCTATTTGTCAGAATGATCTGTTGAGAATTTCATTTATTCCACAGCGTTTCACTGGGAATCAGATTGCCAAGATGTGTCGCATGAAGCCCAGTCAGTTCAGTGAAGCAGAGGTGCAGTCAGACTTCAGTCTTACTGTATACGCTTGTGTGATCTCATTCCACAAAATACACATTTGGCATTTATCCACACTCACTTTATTGGGGAAAAATACTGATCACACAGTTGCATGCACACTTTTGACCAATTCAATAAAAAGATTTTTAAAGATTTTTTTAGAAGCAATTTTGTTATGCTGCTTGAAAGTCTCTTCACATCCTGAGAGCAATCACTAAATAAAGTCCTCTAAATATATTAAAATATACATATGTGTGTTCTGTGGAAGGCACTATAAAATGGTCATCCAATCACTGTGTTTGGCCACAATGTAATGATAGGATGTTCTACTTAAACAATGTATTTTCATGCCTCCACACACTCTGCTCAGACAGACAATCTTCTGTCATCAGTGTGTTCATGTGTTGGAGGAGGCGTGGCTTTGGAGAACTCTCTGAAGGGAGGGCGGGATCTTATTCTTTCAAAGCTAGCTTTTAGAAATTGCCTACGTACCTTTAATATTCATTTAAATATTCCTTGTAAATGCTTTTTGTCTTTTATTTTGCTGAACTGAGTTTTTCAGCTCAATAATCTGTACCAGACACGCAATGAATGTATTCATTTAATTCAGACATTTCCTGTCAGGCAGTACACCTCAGCGTTACTTATCAGTGTAAATGAACTCATATAAACAGATGATATAATAACACCTGCTGTCATTTACAGAGAATATCACTGGTAAGCAGTTTTGCCGCAACACTGTTTCTGGGCGACTACGCACCAATAGACTACAGTGATGGTATGTTTTCACAACTGTTATCCGATTATGTGTTTCCTCTGTGTGGCCTTCAGTTGCCTTTGCAGTTTCAAGAGATCATGCATTTTAAATCACTGACTGTTTATTTTCTGTGCAGTAGTTTCTCAATTTAATTATCTTTGAATCTGAGATATCTCATAAGATGATGAAAGAAAGTTGTTCATTAAATATTTAACTGAATTGTTAAGAGAGTTTTGGAAGCGTTTTGCTTTTCCTGAGATCTTCATAGCTAAAGAGAATTGCATTCTGGGATTGAATCTCAGTCAGGTGTAAATTGATCTGTAAAATCAATAAATAATATGAACAAAAATGGCTGACGACAAACATCATGAATGGTTCTTCAGGTGCTTGTGCTGTTCCCAGATCAGGGCTGCGTTTCATAAACACATCGTTGAACCATTAGCACCAGTGGTCTCTAAAATGTAGCTACGGTGCGTTTGAGAAATGCAGCCCATCTTTGTCCCTTCTGCTAAATGAAACAAGTAATGGATTATTAAAATGGCTAATTTCAGTAAACTGAAAGAAATGTTTTGAAGGTTCAGGGATGAATCTGATGGATATTTTCACCAAACGTTGGTCACAGCCTTGTCTCGACGCCACAGCGCCGCAGTTGGCTCAGAGACTCGGTGACCTGGTGCCGCCTACTGCAGTTCTGGTGAGGTGACTTAACAAAACTGTCACATGAAGAAAACTTCAGACTCAAACTTTCAACTTTGACTCCTTGATGTTTGTCTCTCTTTCCAGGGTTGTGTATCTCCATATTACGTCGAACGCTACGGGTTTCCAAAGAGCTGTGGGGTGGTGACGTTTACTGGAGACAACCCTGGTAAAACAGTTCATCCTCTGTCACTCTACACACTGCATACACTGTTCTACAAACAGCTTGATTTTAAAAATCATGATATTGCAGAGATTGAGGGTGCATGTTACAGTGTAGACAAATTCTCTTTAAGGAAAGTCTCCGCACTGGGCGGCCATCTTTTTAACACCTCTGGGCAGCTATTTCAGTCATGCAAGACCAAATTCTATCTACTTGAATAGGAGAAGACAGACATCTCTAAAATCAATGGATAATGTCTCAATAAAGCAATATATTTTTAACCAGCTATTAAACGTGTTATCAACCATAAATTCTGTTTCTTTAGCTGAAATAGAGCTATAAAACAAGTTTTTCAGATCTCTTCAGCTACTGCACAAAGACTGTACAGAGCCCCTCCCCCAGAGAATGTTACTGTTTAGTGATTGATGATTGGCTCTTTCTGCTAGTAGGCGGGACTTCACCGGCATCTTGTTCATTGTATAATCTTTGGTAAAGTGTAAATCACTTACTGTATGTCAGCTACTGTGTCTCCGGTGAGTTCTGATTGGCTGTAGAGGGGCTGAACAACACACCATCTGTTCTAACACACCAGTTCAGTGTGAGCTTACAGTCTGTCGACACATCACTGTAGCAGGTGTACAGTTGTACTGTACTCACACTTCAGCTGTGTGTCCCATTCACTGAGCAGCTGACATCTGGAAGATTTCACTTCACCTGACAACAGAATTCATTCATTTATAGTGTCTGAAACACAGATTCTGACTCGTTTCCATTGTTATTCTATGACAACAATACATTTATTTATTTATGTAGATAATACATCCTTAATACATACAACAACTACTTTGTTATAGGGTTAAAAATATATTTTTAATAAAAATAATTGCAACATACGGTTTCATTGCCAGTAGAAAAGGCTGGTAAAATGTCATAAATCTACCAGAAACAGTTCGTTTTTTTACCCTGTTCTTGACTAGTGAGCACACGATTATTGATTCTGTAGGCCTGGAGCTGTTTTTCACATGAAGAGGCCACGTTTACAAAAACACAGCAGTGATCACTTGTGACTGTTGGATTTCGCCTTCCGCAACATTTACACACAACGACGCCATAAGTTTTCATTTCGCAAAGAAGTCCTGAAAACTTTCATTGAGGTTTTACCTCAGTGCAGAATGAAAGGACAGCGTTGATTCTGACTTCGTGACTAGGAATTGTGGGATAGCTTTTCTCGGGCGTTGTCGTGTGCAGTGACGCCCCGTTGGTGCGACACTTTCGGTGATTTATTACGTTTTTTCCGCAAGGCCGAAGGAAAGGCACAGGCCGCCCGTGATTAAATCTAAAGCACGTCTTTTCTCTGCAGCCCAAATGAAAACGTGTAAAAGATGCAGCCGAATGAAAATCAGACGGTCACTGTGTGTTCAGTGTTAATAGCCTCTCTGAAAACATCAGTACGTTTTCCCTTGATGCTCGTCTACCTTTCAGTATTAATGGAGCACCCGAGACGTTTTTATTAGGTTTGCGATAGCCTTCAGGATTTCCTCTTTGAAATGCGTCTGTGCGGGGAGATTAGTCATTGCTGAACAGCGGAGATATGAAACAAGAGCAGATTGATTCACAAGCTGTTTCATTTGCTGAGGTTTAGTTGAGGATCTGAATGATTCTTTTGTGTTTTACAGGGTCACTGGCAGGTATGAGACTCTGTGAAGGTGATATAGCTGTGAGTATCTCACAAAAACGGATCGAACATGAGTCTGTCTCAAACTCAGAGCTTCAGACACTGAGGATACTGCAGGAAAGCTCAGACACTGAGCTTTCTTGTAGCTCAGTGGTTAGAGCATGGTGTTAACAACGCCAAGGTCATGGGTTCAATCCCAGGGATCGCACATACTCAAAAACAATGTGTTGTTAAAATGCAATGTAAGTCGCTTTGGATAAAAGCGTCTGCCAAATGCCTAAATGTAATATGCAGACACCATGCTGGATCTTTTGAATTTCTTCCTCACCAACAGCAGCTTAGTGTTCTAATCGCTTGAGTAATGCTGTAGCTTGTGCTTATTGAAATTAAACCTATGATTTTGGGACAATCTTCTGGTCGTAAAAGTGTGATGATGGCTCCACCTGCAGATGAGAAGCCATATTTGAAGATGCAATCTGTAACTTTTGTCTCTCTACTGCCATCTCTGTTCAAAACATAAAATTGCGGGTTACTTTCAGAGTTTTCTTAACATGGACGACAAGTTTAAATTGTAAACAACTGCTGTAAGAACAAGATACAAACACTGCATCATCTACAGAACCTGCACATGTGATATAGTAGCCGCATCTTCTGTCTGTTTATAGACGGACATTTCCTGTCCGACAGCTCAAATTATAAATCATTATTATAAACTTAGTGTTGTGAAACTGAGTACAGTGAGGAGATTGTGTGAGCACTCCTTTGTCATGTACTTGCTGAGTAACAGATTTTTGTTGATTTTTAACCAAACAAAGTTACAGCTTTAGATTGTCTAGCTATTGTAGAACATGGGCTGCTGGTCTTTGACAATAGGCAAAATAGATCAGAGCAGTTTAAGGTGAGTTTTCTTTACCTGGACTGTGCTGTAGAGATTGTGTGAGATACATAAGACAGGGAGGAGTGTGAAGCAGATTTAATGCAGCTGAATGTTATCACACACTGATTTCTGTTCTCTGTCCTCAGGTCAGTTTGGGCACCAGCGACACTGTGTTTCTGTGGATCACAGAGCCCAGACCCACTGTGCAGGGTCATATCTTCTGTAACCCTGTGGACTGTGATGCGTACATGGCTTTAATATGGTAAAGCACTCGCGTCGCAGGCTGTCTGTGTTGGGTAAACACCGTGAAGTTTACATTGACAGAGAGATGCTGATGATGCTGTGCTGAGATCCGGTGCTGAGATCCGGTGCTGAGATCCGGTGCTGAGATCCGGTGCTGAGATCCGGTGCTGTGATCCGGTGCTGTGATCCGGTGCTGTGATCCGGTGCTGTGATCCGGTGCTGTGATCAGGTGCTGAGATCAGATCTCTCTGTGGATCAGACTGTCTGTTACAGGATTCCTGATTCATTTTAAAATATCACTTTATTACAATTATTACACTTAATGGCTGGAAATAGAATATTTTTAAATTGAATCATCTTTGTTGTGAGTGACTTTAATGTTTGAGAAACACAAGTCAAAATGTAAACATGCTGCTCAAACTCTGTCTCAAACCGAAGGTAATGAATTTATCAAATGATGTTTGGTGCTCCTCTTCACCGTGGAGAGCTTGTTTTATTTGATTCTGTCTGATGTTTTTGCACGTCTCTTTCCTGAAGCAGCTTTTTTCTGGTGGTTAACGGTCAAGGCTGGGTGTATAAATAGAGATTATAGTTTTGTACTTTTGACCAGCGCTTAAAATTGTTGGGAAAGGCACTGAAATATTTAGGAAACACAAGTGCAGCACTTGTGTGTGTCCTGTTCGCATTTAAAAAACACTTGATCTGTAATGAAAACCGATTTCACAACCAGTTCACACATTCAAAAGCTGAGGAAATAACCACAGCTGGTTTCTTACTCTCATGTAGCACTGACTGTCGGTGTCATCTGACATTGTTTCTGTCTCTCACTAGCTTTAAAAACGGCTCTTTCACTCGAGAGAGAGTCCGTGATGAATGTGCAGGAGGATCATGGGAAGGTTTCTCCAGCGCTCTGAGGTCCACACCGATGGGCAACAGTGGTAATATAGGTGAGTACAGATCTGACCAAACGCTGTAGTTTAATTACCATCAAAATGTAGGTTAATGCACAGGTGGAAATCAGCTCTCTGAAACCATTGATGGTGGAAATATGGGGAGTTAAAGGTAGTGTAGGCAGTTTCTGAGAGGCTAGCAATAGCAAGCTAGCTTTAAAAGAATAAGATCCTGCCCTCCCTTCAGAGTGTTCTCCAAAGCCACGCCTCCTCCAACACATGAACACACTGATGACAGAAGATTGTCTGTGTGAACAGAGTGTGTGGCGGTATGAAAATACATCGTTTAACAGACAAGTAGAACATCCTATCATTACATTCGGACCGATTGCAATGATTGAATGAAAATTTAACGGCCCTGTGCCTTCCACAGAACATACATATGTATATTTTAATATATTTAGAGCACTTTATTTAGTGATTGCTATCAGGATGTGGAGAGACTTTCAACCAGCATAACAAAACATGTTTCTGGAAAACGTTGTCTTCCCTGTCATTAATCAGTGATACATCATTGATGACAGAAGCAGATTGAAGCGTCTCCTCGTCTCTGCTGTCGTGTGTGTTTTCAGGGATGTATTTTGATGTAATGGAGATCACCCCTCCTGCTGCTGGAGTTCACCGGTTTGATGCTGAAGGTCAAAAGGTCAGTGCTGATGTCAACCAAGATCTGCTTACTGATTGATTTGCCCTTTTCAGGTTAATTAACTCGAGGTTTGCAAACATTACACTGATCAGATAATTGCTTCATTTGTGTTAATTGGGTTACAGTTCAGTTCACCTGCTATAAGAAGCTCATTAACACAAAAATCGTTTCTCTTCCAATGAGTGTAGAATGTACCCACAACAACAACAACAGAGTGTTACAGCAAAAAGCAGAAAAATATTAATGGTGCGCCATCTTTAAAAATGTCATTTATTAATTTAAGCAGTAACTTTTGAGGTATTAGGAATACGGTCATGAAGCTAAAGAATGATGTAAGAGTGACTATATTAACAATATAATATGATCTTGAGTACAATACATTGTATCTTAAACTGCATAAATAAAATTGTCACGTCATAAACGTAGGACCTAATTTTTGTATTAATTTAAAGTGTCTGGTGAATCTAGTTCCTGTCTGTAGTTGTTTTCTACGACCAGCAGTGATGTACATTAACTGATGAACATGTTTCACATTAGAACTGTTACTGTATTGTGTTACTGTATTTTAGCACCAATGAGCATCCAGAACCTGAAGTATCTACTGTAACAGTTAGACTGTAAGATCTACAGATCAGTGTCACTGCTGTTAGTCTGCAGGAATCTGTCATGGACTCACCTGAAGTCTGTCTCTGTGTTTGCTCGTCCACAGGTTGCTGCTTTTGCGCGGGAGCAGGAAATTCGAGCTCTGGTTGAGGGACAGTTCTTGGCCAAACGAGTTCATGCTGAAAAGCTCGGCTACAAAATCAGTGAGTCTGTCGAGTCTGAACTACATCTCAGCTTCTCACAGCTGTCTCCCAGACTGAGTTCTCTCTCTCTCTCTGTATCTCTCTCTGTGTATCTCTCTCTCTGTGTCTCTCTCTGTGTATCTCTCTCTGTGTATCTCTCTCTGTGTATCTCTCTCTGTGTGTGTCTCTCTGTGTATCTCTCTCTGTGTCTCTCTCTGTGTCTCTCTCTGTGTGTCTCTCTCTGTGTGTCTCTCTCTGTGTCTCTCTCTGTGTCTCTCTCTGTGTCTCTCTCTGTGTGTCTCTCTCTGTGTGTCTCTCTCTGTGTATCTCTCTCTGTGTATCTCTCTCTGTGTATCTCTCTCTGTGTATCTCTCTCTGTGTATCTCTCTCTGTGTATCTCTCTCTGTGTATCTCTGTGTATCTCTCTCTGTGTCTCTCTCTGTGTGTCTCTCTCGGTGTTGAATGTGTGTGTTGTGTTGTGTGTGATTATGAAGGACTCTGGCAGCCCGGAGCTGCAGATACAAACACACTTTAATTAAAGTGTGATCAGCCTCTAAGCGTTGGGAGTTTTCTGCTTGTCTGGAAAGAATTCCCCAGATTTTCTCTGACCTGCTGACAGCTCAGAGCTGCTGTGGGCGGGAACTGCAGGTTTCCCTCCTCAATCATGTGTTCATCATGTGTAATATTCTCTCATGTTTGCGTTACATGTGTATATCAAGTATATACGTGTGTGTGCGCGTATACGCACGTCTGTTTGAATCAACACCTGTAGTTGAACGAGTGCGCATGACAGGAGGAGTGAACGCAGACACACACACACACACACACACACACA
>JAZGTI010009104.1:0-19269 GCA_036877585.1 Botia kubotai | reverse complement strand
AAACTAAATAAACAACCCGAACAAAACAAAAACCGGGAGCAGGCCACCCCACGCCAACACAGCCCCAACATTTATGGCAGGGAGAACAGGTGGAGATCGTTCAATTGATGAGTCTCCTGGCCCCGCCCACTGGCCGGCCGTAGTAGGGAGAACCAGAGACTCGTCACAATATTGTCATGCAACTTCTTTCTTTAGTTTCTTTGGCTCATTCTGAGTTCTACAATACCTAATTTGCCATAATCAATGCTATTTCCTGTTGACCATTTAACCTTTTTTGATAAACCTACTTTTTCGAACTCCTCATACTACTTTTGTCCGATTTGCATCATCTACACACATCCCTGACAAAACGTTATTAAAAGATTTTCGATCGGCCATTCCATTCTCGTACACTGCATCAATGAATTCGATGAAGGGTATAAGACTGTATCTTGGCAACGCTTTGGTATATTAACACGCCACTTTGTGGGTGTCATTGTCGCAACATCCCGACCACATTAAAAAAAAAATTGTGACAGCTTCACCTGCTTGCCAGAAATTATAAATAACTTTCTTGTGCTTTAATAGGTTTTACCTATGTTTTCTTAAATAATTTTTTCGAATCTTATTTTTATTAATCTCATTAAATACTTCCCATAGTGCCGTTCATGGGCTTGACCCCGTCATTGCATGTGTGCATGTAAGCATGTGTGCTTCAGTGGTTCATTCCTTATTAGCATTACGTCACTCATGACGTGTGCCAGCTAAATGCAGACACTATAAAAGCAGCCAGCACAGAAACAAAATATCTTTTATAAGCTGAACCTAGTCACTCCCAGGCATGCAGGAGGTATGACAAAGGGACACAACATACAGTGCCTTCCAAAAGTATTCATACCCCTTAAACTTTTCCTTCACAGAACAGGTGTATTTATACTGAGACTAAATTGCACACAGGTGGACTCTATTAACTAATTAGGTGACCTCTGAAGGCAATTGATTGCACTGGATTTTATTTAGGGGTATCAGAGTACAGGGGGCTGCATACAAATGCACGGCACACTTTTCAGATTTTTATTTGCTTAGAATTTTGAAAACCGTATCGTTTTCATTCCACTTCACAATTATGTGCTACTTTGTGTTGGTCTATCACATAGTAACTCAATAAAACACATACCTCTTGTGGAAAGTGTTCTCAATGAAGTGAAGGCAAACTGCACGTCATAGGCCATAGATATTGCTCCACAATCTTCCTACTTATAGGCTGTTTGATAGCTGGGTAAAACTTCTTAGGGGGCCCAGAACATAACAGTAGCTGATAAGTTTTCTCAAATGAGAGATCTTCTGACACAGACCTCAAGCACCCTGCCAGGGCAGGAAAAGTGTAGGATAAAAAGCAGAGAAATGGTAGGTACTCCAGAAGGTACTCCAGAACTGAGGTCACTGGGCAGTATCTGGGTCCAGATGAGGCTCTCTGCACCACAGAGTAAAAATTCTCTGCTTAGGAATATGCTTAGTTTCCTTGTGGAGGGAGCTCATGAGTGACGTAATGCCACTCAAGATTAGACTTGTTACTTATACCACCAACGGAAATAAGCGCAGTTATGATAGCTTAATGTGTTGTTTTGCAATAGGTAGCTTTTTATTTATGAACAATAAATCAAAACTGGTTTGTCCATAGTTTATAAGTAAAAGGATTTATTAACATTACTGACTGAATTTACAATGAAATGGTTACAATGAAGGTGCATGAAATGGTAAATAACATAAACAAATAACTGTGCATGTGGAAAGTATTACCTTATTCTGTAGATTAAGAATAGAAAATCGAGAAAGCAAGAGAGGGCCATTGTAGACTGGAAGCTGGGCCCAGTGGCCTTAGCCCCAGAGCTGAACTTAGGAAGAGCATAAAGTAAGGACAGAATCCAAGAGCAGAGCTCTAGACAAAGCACCAAGAGAAAAGAACACAAAGAAGAAGAGTGCAATGAAAAAGAGCGCAAAAAATGCATCTCTTACATTCCTTTTTATCCTTTCCTTGACCGTGTGACTGAAACCAACCTAGGGCAACCAAAGTGACCAATCAGAAGACCATGTTTAACCCCCACTGTACTGGACAGATAGCAGACCCTCTACATACAATACTAACATCCCAGCCAATATCCTTTGATCTCGATAAGCTCGTGTGGATCAGAAATGAAAATAATTTTGGCAAGGAGATGGGGTTGTGACACGGCAATAAATGCCATTCTATATTCAACCCTACATATCCAAATGAAAAGACTCACGTAAAGGCTTTAAAAACTGATGCTAATCTCTAAATTGTTCCTTTTTCTCAGTAAACTCTCTGGGGATCAGTGATGAGCTCAAACAAAAGTTACAGGATGTGATGATGGACAGACATAAACTTACACTGGGAAAAACACTGGGAGAAGGTGAAAGATACAGAACTGCTGTAGAAATGTTCTTCCTGTGTCCATTTGTCTCGTAGTCAGCTGTAAACCTGTGTGTGTGCAGGTGAGTTTGGCTCTGTTATGGAGGGTTTACTTACTCAGGAGGATTCAGTGCTCAAAGTGGCCGTGAAGACAATGAAAAGTGAGTCTACAGCGACAGAGTCATACTTAAAACAGACATCATTATTCTTACCAGCTTAACCTTGTTCTTTTGTGTTTTGATCAGTTGCTATCTGCACTCGCACCGAAATGGAAGATTTTCTGAGAGAGGCTGCGTGCATGAAAGAGTTTGACCATCAGAACGTCATGAGGCTTCTAGGTAAGAACCCAGAACTAAACCCAGAAAACTTTCATAGATGCTTGAGCTGATCACTGGCTCTATTCTAATTATCATTTACATATTAATTTTTTTTAAATATTGCTGTATGAAACAAATCGTTAACAATAATATTAACATTAAAATTGATATGATTCAGTTAAGCCTTAAGCACAAACTACATAGTAGATTTGATTAGTCATGCATGTTTGTGTGTGAGGATTTGGTTTAGGGGGAGGGTTAGGTTTGGGGAATAGAAAATATCATTTTGTCTGATATAAAATCAATGAAAGTCAATACCATGACCTCACTAATATAGTCAAACAAACATGTATGCGTTTGTGTGGCAGGTGTATGTCTGCAGACAGTCGAGAGTGAAGGCTATCCATCTCCTGTTGTCATTCTTCCCTACATGAAGCATGGCGACCTCCACAGCTACCTGCTCTACTCTAGACTGGGCGACTCGCCTGTGGTAATTCCTTTAAAAACATGAAGGGCTGTAGAGAGAGATGAAATGGGAAAGGGAAATTCAGTGAAATGTTCACACTTCTCTTTCCCATAAAGTGAAAGCATACATTCAGGTTTCATACACATTTCATACATTTTCTGCACATTTGCTTTCGTTTATTTTGCTAGTGTTGTTACCTGTTTTGTTTAATATTATGCCTGTCTTGAATGTTCTTCCCGTCTTGTCCCATGTTTTGTTCCTGTCCGGTCTTGTTCTGTTGTCTGCACGCCCTTGTGGTTTTTAGTTTGCCTGTCCCATCCTGCCTGCCTGTCCCGTCCTGTCTGTCCATTCTGCTTTGTCTAGATTTGTCTTGTTGGTCTGTCTGAGGGACACCCGATGCATGTCCCTTAAGGGGGGGGCTGTGTTCTTCCTCCTTTGTCGGATTCAGCGGTGACTCCGGCAGCAGCGTTACCCTCCACTCCCGTGTCTCGTCTGGGGCAGACATGCCTCTCAAGTGTCTGTCCCGGCGGCGCCCGCCTCTCCAGGGCCTGTTCCGGCGGCAGAGCCCTCCTCTCCAGGGTCCATCCTGCATTTCCAGTGCCCGTTTGGCCTTCAGTGCCTGATCTTTTTTTTTTTTAGTTCTTCCTCCGTGCGCCCTTGACAATACAGTGTTTTTTTGGAATATGATGACAGGATTGTAAATTGAGATCTAACAGGGAACGTTCTCAGAATGTTGGTTAATGTTCTATGAAAGTTCTCGCAAAATTCTCAAAAAAGGTTCTTGCACTAACGCTAGTAGAAAGTGTTTTATCGTTAAATAATATTATTTTTATTATTGTATTTATCAAAATGTTATTTTTAAAGTATTTTTAAACTTTTTTGCCTTTCTATCGCTGGGAGCATAAAATATTTTTTTCTTATCATGAAACTGTCAGGAATGTGCAGGGAAGAACCCAGTCACAGACAGCGATTAACAAACAAAATTATCACTTTATTTAAATTAAACAGAAACAATAACCCCCAAGGGGGAAAACAGCAAAAATAACTTAACAGGAAAGGTTTCTCTCGAGGTTTTGTCTCCTTTTGGAGTTTTTTTTCCTCGCCACCGTTGGCTGCAGCTCCCCTGCCCTTGTACTGCCCGTCAGGAGGCTGCTGTAATCAGCTCTAATTTTGCACTTATTATTAATTTTATTCTCATACTATCTATTCATACCCCATATATGACAGTATAACATGCATAATATCACCTGTGTTTCTCCTACCTTGTTTTCTCTGTGTCTATGTGTCTGTCTGTGTGTCTGTCTATGTGTGCTGTGTACTCGGCCTAACATACCTAATATATCATACATGTAAAGCTGCTTTGTAACAATGACATTTTGTAAAAAGCGCTATATAAATAAAGTTGACTTGACTTGACTTAACAGGAAAGAACAAAACGGAAACTAAACTTCAAACGTAACGTAAAACACAAATCTCCAACATTAACGGCAATCTAGACTTTACAACATAGGCTTAAATAATAATAATAGTCGGAAAGAGACTTGACAAGACCAACAACGACAACAAACCGGCACGGGACAGCAAACACAAGGGCATTAAATAGAACAAAAAACAAGGACAAACAGGTGTGCAAAATCAAACTGAAATGAGGAAACAAGGGGGCAGGGTCAAGACACGAGATCGGAAAGCACATGGCAGATGTAAACAAACAGAAGCCATGTGCTTCCACAGAGAACGAACACCCAGACTGTGAGTCTAGATTGTTGTAAGACTGTCTAGGGTTACTTTACTGTGATCCTGTTCCCTGAAAATGTGGGAATGAGATGCTCTGTTTCATGCTAATAAAATGCTAATGAAATCATTCTTTGTTCAACCGGTTATGAAGCATGTGTATCAAACATGCCAAGTACTTGGCTTAAATAACCTTAAACGGTGACCACATGAGTGAGGTTAAGAAGGGATATCAGATCTAAAACCCAAAAGCCAACAAGGTGCTAAGAGCAAGGCAAGAGACTTGTTGGCGGAAATTGGCTAGAACTCTCAGGAGCAGAGCAACCAGGAGAAAAGTGTAAAGATGCAATCTGGGCCAAGTATGAGCCAGGTTATCCAGGCCCAGAGGAGCTGAAGTAGAGAAACGTCACACAGTCTCCTGAGACCTGTTTTTATGAAGTAACAAAGTAACCCTAAATTGAATTAAGTAACCCTTTTTCTACATTTTTTAGGACCCAATGAGAGATATTTGGCAGTAGTTTCCAAGCTGCCAGATACTCAGAAAGAGACTTTTAGGCTTTTTTTAGGTGATGGAGGGTGCACAGCGATAACCCAAGGGTGTCAGGAAAGAGCTTTTTTGTTGGGATATTTTGCATCCTTCCCTGCATGAGCCTCAGGACTTGTTTTTGGCCGCAATAATGGACCAAACGTCTCTTTCACCTGGGGTATCATCGTACATCCCTGTGCCATCACACCCACAATAGGAGGTTTACTCGTTATGGAGATCCTGAAAAAAGAGGATAGACCAACACTTCCCTTGGCCACCCGACAGCAATCTGTCGTTTAGCTTGGAGCACTTGGGGGCCTTTTGCTCCTGTGGCCAGTCTAACTGAAGCCTGGCAACAGCACGAGTCACTGCCTTGAGCAGCTCCCTATTTGCTTTGTCATCATGTGAGGAGCATTCAGAGTCAGCGCTCTCGATGTTGAAGACTCAGAGATGTCACGGTCTGGTGAAATTGCAAGGGAGAGACAGATCTGCCTTATACCTTTCTGCCAGATCAACATGCGAGCCCATATCAATATGCGCAACACAAAGCAGTCTTTGAAGACAAAAAAAAAGACAAACAAAAAGACAAAAAAAGCATTTTTGTTCCAGGTCAATTTATAACCTCCATGGATGCGCATTCCAATGACATTACTGCCGGAGGTTATTTAAGCCAAGTTCTTGGAGTGTTTGACGCATTATAACCAGTCAAACAAAGAACGTTTTCATTAGCATTATGAAATGCAGCATCAAATGCAGTAACAAGATACAAATGATTTCTCACCATTCCTGTATCCACACACAATATTTAGTAGATGGATCTTCTTACTATTTAAAGACATGACACAACCAAAAGTCAAAATGGCATGTCCCGGGACATCATACCTGATGTTACGGTGGAGGCTCCAGCCCTCCACCGTGCCACCAGAGGGAACCGTCGCCGGAATACTAACGGAAGTTTCAACAAACTACAAATCCCAGCACGCACCTACCTTGGATCGGATCATTTCCTGTTTGTCACATGATCGTCATTAGCTCCGCTATTTAAACTGGACTTAAACTGGACTGAATCTTTGCAAAGTCTTGTTTGCCTAGTGCTGCATTTCTGAGCATTTTCCATTGTTTATTCTGATTGCCTACCACGTATTGCCTGGATTGTTTATCGTTTGTTGATTCTTTGCCGTCTGCCCTTGAATTTTGGATTGTTTATGATTGTTTGCTGCCTATCTTGACCCACACCTGTTTTCTGATTACGATTCTGTCTCATCTATGTTGTGTTTTGATTACCGTTGATAACATTGCCTGTACGACCCTGTTAATAAATCCTGTGCCGCAGATGGATCCTACTTAGTCTAACTCATCATTACACCTGACAGCTCAAATCATTTTTATAAACTTACCATTGCAAACCGGGGTAATGTAAGATTGTTTCAAACACTGTTATATATATGCAACAACAGATTCTTGTTCGTTTTAACAAAAAAAGCTACAAATTGCAGCATTAAGTTGTTAGTGCAACATTCTTATATCCAAGCAATCACATTAATACAGTGTCTATAATGTCAACTGAAACATTCCTAGAACTTTTTTTTTAGAACATTCCTAGAAAAATTACAATTTTAACATTTTAGTTTAATTAATGGAAACATTAAATAAACATCCTTACAAGTTGGGTTTGAAAACAGCTATTTTACTCTCTGGCATCATCTACCTGTCACAGGAAGAATTTAAGGAAACATTTAGAGTCAAATGTCACATTAGATTGCCATACTGCACTGTTAAAAGACAAATATCATTGATTATTTTTTAAATCTATGATCTTCTTTGTGTAGTTTCTGCCCACTCAGATGCTGGTGAAGTTCATGACAGATATCGCCAGAGGTATGGAGTACCTGAGTGGCAAAAGTTTCATTCACAGAGACCTGGCAGCACGAAATTGCATGTGAGTCCACATATTTAAACTGAACTCACAGCAAACAGACTTTTGTAAGTTAGGGATAAGTCAGCTGATCATTATCATACGATAAACCCTGATATCAAGGTGTTCATGACTGTAGTGGAAGATGTTTAAATCAGGACCACTTATGTCAAACTTGTTTGCCACTTCAGTAAACAAGTGACGCCTAATTGTTCTACCACAACGGGCACCAGATCATTCTCAGAAACAATGTGGTGGAACAAGACCGCCACAACTTTCAAGAAACAACTAAAAACACACCTGTTGTACATACACAAGTTTTCAATGCTTAACCATTTTTAAAGCTGTGCTTCATAACTTTTGCCTCTCTAAAGCCATCTCTGTTCAAAACATAAAATTGCAGGTTACTTTACGTATTTTTCTTTATGTATTTTAAAGTGAATTAAGTCAAACTGACATTTCCCAGGAAATCGGATCCGACAGCTCAAATTATAAATATTATTATAAACTTACAGTTGCAAATAAGGGTATGGTAAGGAGACTTTATTTCAGAACTATTCCTACTTTTAAATGTAGCTTTATAAACTAGGCTTGATGGCTCTTATGGCAAAATGTTTAATGATCTGTCATTTGAAAGTTACTTTGGATAAAAGCATCTGCTAAATTAGTAAATGTATAGATATTAATAGCTGAAGCAGTGTGTGGGTCTTAGTTGTATAGTTCTTTTCTGGGCAAACATCCACCCATCCATCAGCACAGGGACAGCAGTCAACCAATCCCACCTACAACTGACAACATGCTTGTTTTAATATTTTATCCCTATCCAGGTTAAATGAGAACATGAATGTGTGTGTTGCTGACTTCGGCCTGTCTAAGAAGATCTATAATGGAGATTACTATAGACAGGGACGCATCTCAAAAATGCCTGTCAAGTGGATTGCCATTGAAAGCCTGGCAGACAGAGTATACACCACCAAGAGTGATGTGGTAAGACTTCTTGTTCTGCATGTGCTCCTTTGAGCATCCTATTTTTACAAGAATATTTTTTTAATTGCAAACCACACTCATTTAAGTAATTATTAGGTGTAACCATTAATATAAATAATAATTAGGCAGGCTGCTGCTTTAAGTGCCTAATTATTAGGCAAAATTTTTTAATTGGCCAAAAAAAGATTTAAGAGATTAAATGCCTGCCACATGAATGTACATTTTGAACTTGAGTGGGACCATTGGATAGTTGATTGGTTTGTCGAAAGGATAGTTCACCCAAACAGAATTAATCCCTGTGGCTTCTGATAATTCATTAAATTATCAGGTGAGGTGAACTTATTGTGCAAATCGGTGAGTAGGACTAAAGAGGCTATAATGTGAAAGTATTTTTTTTAATTTTTATGCATTTGGCAGACGATTTTATCCCAAGCGACTTACATTGCATTACACGATACATTGTTTCTGAGTATGTGCAATCCCTGGGATCGAACCCATGACCTTGGCGTTGTTAACGCCATGCTCTAACCACCGAGCTACAGGAAACCCTATACGAAGCATCACAGGAACTGAACTGTGCTACGAGCTAAGTGGAGCAGACGAGGGCAGGTTGTGGTATGACTCGTCACAAGTGCTTCCACTACATCATAACCTTTCAGCTTGCAGAGCCCAGGTGGACACAAGCCCCTAGTGTGCTGTCCCTATGATTGGTATGCCATGAAAATAGCCTCCACAATGCAATGGGCCAACCTCTATTTGGAGACAGGCTTCCCCTTCCGCTGAACTCCAAAGCAGACAGAGATCTGGTCTAATGCTCTCCGTGCCTTCCAGATAAGTGCATAGTGCATGCACTGGACACAGCCCAGGCAGGGCTGTCCTCCCCGGTGGAGAGCGCTTGCAGGTTCACCACTTGGTCCCGGAATAGAATAGTGGGAACCTTGGGCACATAGCCAGGCCGGGTCTCAAAACCACATTCGAGAAGCCGGTCCAAATTTCAGGCAGTCACTGGTCACAGTGAAAGTCTGCAGGTCCCCTGAAATTGAAATCAGTTTCAATAGGGGCTCGAAAGGGGCCTTTTGTAGTCCCTCCAGGACCATGGAGAGATCCCAAGAGGGGATGAGGCGAGGCCTGAGGGATTTAACCTTCTGGCACCTCTGAGGAACCTACCAACCACGTCATGCGGCCCCAAGGGTCTACCTCCAATGGTGTCAGGACATCTCTGTGGGTCCTCCCCATGGGAGGAACACCAGTTCGCAAAGAGACACCACTTCAAGGCATAGATCTGCCTAGTAGAGGGAGCTCTGGCCTGAGTGATAGTGTCAATTGCCACAAATGAAAGACCTGCTAAGTCCTCTGCGTCACATCCAGATGCCAAACATGAAGATTCACAGAGGTCTGGGATGCCTAAGCATAACTTATGTTTTTATAATAGTTTATATAATAGTTTTTTGCCCCTGAGTGAGAAGGTCCTGGCTTGGGAACGTGCCAGGGGGAGGCGCCGAGAGGAGCATGAGCTCCAAGAACCAGGCCTGGTTGGTCCAGAATGGGGCCACCAAGATGATCTCCTCCCTGACCTTGCACAGAACCTGTGTGAGGAGGCTCACTAGGGGAATCACGTACTTAAGTAGATGTTGTGACCAGTCATGCAGCAAGGCATCTGAGCCAAGGGGAGCCTCGGACAGGGAGTACCATAGCGGGCAGTGGGTCAACTTGGCAGAAGCAAACAGGTCTACCTGGGCTTCTCCAAACCACTCTCAAATCAACTGGACTACGCAAGGGTACTGACAGAGTCCAACTCCATGCCGAGAAAAGAGATGCTCTGCACCGGGGAGGGCTTTTCCCAGTTCACCTGAAGCCCCAACTGCTGTAGCACTAGGTCCCTGTGTTCGCACAACAGATCTTGCAAGTGAGCTAGAATGAGCCAGTTGTCAAGATAGATGTGAACAACCCAGGGAGCAGTCGTAGAGTTAGGTCGGTCGCTGCGCGCATCTCCTACATTATAGCCAGGTCGGACCTACCATCGTCCAGGTCCCTTAGAGCCTTGGCCTTATGGACCTGTGGGATCGCCATAGTGTGGAGGACGCAGATGCCCTAACCCACGGCTGTGTAAGCCTTCGCTACCAGTGATGAGGAGAACTTACAGGTGAAGGAAAGGGAGCCTAGGTCGGTTACTCCTTCTGCGGGCACAAATGTACCGCAATCACATGTTCCACCTGGGGAACCTTGATGGTAGTGGGCTGGACAAGCCTTCAAAGCATGTGCCCACCATGAATGGTGTGCTCCATGACTTTGTGAGCTCATTGTGTACCTCAGGGAAGAAAGGCATCGGGGCAGGGCATGGCTTAGCACCCTGTTTCAGAAAAGGAGCAAGGGTAAACACATCTTTACTGTGACCATGGTAAAGACGTGGAGTGACAGAGTTAGACCGAAGAGGAGGACCTTGTACTGGTAGCTCGTCCCTCAAAAGCAAGCCAAAGAAATGGCCTGTGTCAAGGTAGATACGCATACTTCAGGTCTATGGACGCGAACAAATCCTGCTGGTGGATCACCGTAATGATGTGCTTCTGTGTGAGCATCCTGAAGGGCAATCTGTGGAGTGCTTGATTCAGGGTGAGCTGGTCCAGGATTGGTCGCAGCCTGCCCCCTTTTATTTTCTAAGGGAAATAATCGTTTTTTAAAAAAATACTTTTTTTGCATATGGGCTGAGCCTTATCTAGAGACCAAAGAATATTATAGACACTTGTGGTGGGCTCTTTTGACCATAGCAGCATCCTAACAACCACCCAGAACATCCAGGGTAGCTATATTGCAACACTGCAAGAACAGCTTGCAAGAACAGCTTTGTAAACTCAGCAATGTCCTGGTAAACACACACAAAGTGTTTGGCAATTTTTGCATGGGCTTCTTTAGTAAACATCAGAAACATTCATTAGTTCACTGTAATGTTCTCCTCATATTGACTCAGAATATTTGCTGATGTGTCCTGTAGTGGTCATTTGGAGTGACGATGTGGGAGATAGCCACTCGTGGTCAGACACCGTACCCTGGAGTGGAGAACAGTGAAATCTATGATTACCTGCGGCAGGGCAACCGGCTCAAACAGCCTCCAGACTGTCTAGACAGCATGTAAGTACACCTATCCAAAACCATCCTCTTAACCCTGGTTAGAGCAACTTTAAACCTTGGGTTGTTAGTCTTACATGTACAGCTTTTAACCTTGGATCATGAAGTCTTTAGAACCAAACTGTACGGTTTGTATAGTTTTTTTAGAACGTTTCCGAACCAGAAGCCATGGGTGGATAAAACCATCCGTGATGCTTTGAAATCTCGCTTCACTGCCTACAATGCGGGGCTCGCTACCAGAAACCAGAAAGAGTACTAGGCTGCATCCTATAACGTACGCACAGCGGTTAAAAAGGCAAAACAGCAGTATGGCAAAAAACTAGAGTCTCAGTTCCATCACAGCTCTAGATGCCTATGGCAGGGACTAAGAACTATGTCGGGCTATAAAGCACCACCTTCAACAGCGGTAAATGCAGATGCTTCACTAGCACACAAGCTAAATACCTTGACGCTCGCTTCGAGGCTGCGGCTAGCAGTGCGAACAGTGTGGCTAACAGCATGCACTCTGAGAGCACTGAGGCGAAAAACACATTCGTCATCTCTGAGCACGACGTGAGGATGGCGTTCAGGAGAGTGAATACCAGGAAAGCAGCAGGACCAGACGTCATCACAGGCTGGGTTCTATGAGCCTGTGCTGACCAACTAGCTCCGGTATTCACAGAGATATTCAACCTCTCCCAAAAACAGTCTATAATCCCCTCATGCTTTAAACAGCCTTTAAACTTTAAACAGTATCATTGATCCTATCCCCAAGAAACCCCAGCCTGCCTGCCTTAATGATTACTGGATTAATGTAATATTTCAATATCATTTAATTCTGTACTTCTTAATATTAGTTATGTATCTATTATAATTGGATCATTTCTTTGCGCTCTTAAAGTTATTTAACCGATATAGACTTTTGTTCTGAAAGGCGGCTTGACAGAATTGCATGATACCCGCTCATGCACGGAGTTCACGAATACAGAGAGAGCGTGCACTTATGGAGACGGATCACGTTGTTAAATTAACAGATTAAGGACATTAAAGTGAATTTAGACATCTAGTCGCTGTTTGTTGTTTTATTTTCAGTATTTTCTTTGTTTTTTGACTTTGTTGTTTGTCACCTGATTGAAAAGGAGAACAAGGTAGTCAGGAACATTTACGCACTTATAAACACACACATATGTAGCGTATATCCTATCTCTATGACAGTTTTTATGTGTTTGTTTTATTTATGAGTAATTCTATGTTGTTTGTGATAAATGTTAGCATTAAATTAGTAATTTTGTTGCTGTAAAGTCAAAAGTTTATTTATTATTTATTTATATGGATGTTAATTCATTACAAATTCCAATATTGTTTATTCATCTGTCGTTCTAGCTCTTATGGTGTTGTGCAGTTAATAAAGACAATAAACACAAACGAAGACAGTACAACATCATTGCATCAGTTAAATCTCTTTATTCTTCAACCGAGCTGTCACAGACAGTTTCTACGACCTTTCCAGTTATGGTCATGTCACATCCAAACCACAGTTAAGAAGGCCCGACAGTATCTTTATACATGTATACTGTCTCTATATATTATATATATTAAACTGGATTATTTATTTTACTTTATTCTATTTGGATAGTAAACTATTTCTAATTCTGTTCTCTAAGCACGGTCAGTTGTTTACTGCATGTCATACAAGCATTTCACTGCATGTCATACTGTGTATGATTTTGTATGTGACAAATAAACTTTGTCTTTGGATATGTTGCTAGAATAATACAGTGAGTGGTTTACCATCATTAAACAATTTCTCCTCTTAAACAGATCTATATTGCCTTACAGATGTTTAGGAACCCCTAAAACATATATGCAAGCAATTATAGATGACCATGCAATTTTATTCACCTCCTGTTTTATTGTGCCAGAAAAAGTGCAGCACTGGTATGTAGTGCTGTAATAGCAGATCAGATTTTATATTTTGTACAAATATTTTGTAGACACACATATGCATACATATCAAATCTGATGTTCTAAAGTTCTAGTCAGGCCCTCTCAGCTAAACTGTACTTCAGAGCTAAACACAGTGAAAACGGTTTCCAAAAACATTTAATGATTGGTTTTATTTAAACTCCCTGGTCAGAAATGCTTGTGACCACTTTTAGTGTTGCTGCATCTCAAAAAACAGCAAAGGATATTGTGACGAGTCTCTCCGGGCTGATCAGCGTCGCCCTGGCAACCGAGGCGCCGCACCTGCACCAGCTCATCACCGGCGCCTCGTACACAGCTGGACCGCATCACCACGCGGATGTATAACGCCGCCAACTCTCGCCCTCGCGAGAGAGAAGGCTGATGGTGAAGCGGAACGGAAAAGACTGTGCACTAACTTGTTGTTTTGTCTCCCACCCTCACAGAGAGCAGCGAGTGATCCACGAGCGTCACGGACACACGCTCCCCACAGCAGGGCACGGAGAAGACGCACAGGCTATCATGCACCGGTCTCGCCAGCCACACGCACCTCACCAGCCTCACCGGCCGCACCGGCTGCCACGCCCCACCCCTCACGCACTTGTTGTAATTAAACGCCCTCCGGGGATTTTTGTTCACAGCTTACCGTGTCGCGTGATTCTTCACCCGTGACAATATATATATATATTTTTTAATTATATTTATAATTAGTATTATAATTATTTATTATTTATTATTATTTATTATAATTATCTAATTATAAAACTAAAATTTTAAGTATTATTATAATTATTTATAATTTATATTTACAAGCGTTTTTCTAGATATTTTTGTTGTTATTGTTGTTGTTATTCTGTCTCTCACTGTTAAAATAAACCTACCATGAAATTTATAGACTGATCATTTCTTTGTCAGTGGGCAAACGTACAAAATCAGCAGGGGATCAAATAATTTTTTTCCTCACTGTATCTCTGCAAGGTTAAAGAGAGAGACTACTGGAAAGAGATGTAAATCCAGTTAATGAAATAAGCAAAGCAACAACACAGATCGGCTCTAAAGAACAAATCTGAATAAATGGTGCATTACATTAGTCCTTTTGGCATGGCAAAAGGAAGATGGCATGTTAATCTCCGCCCTGGGTATAAAAGAATACCCGGGGCAGAGATTGACATTCAAATTCCACT
The DNA here is from genome assembly GCA_036877585.1 of Botia kubotai. Lineage (NCBI taxonomy): Eukaryota > Metazoa > Chordata > Actinopteri > Cypriniformes > Botiidae > Botia > Botia kubotai. The sequence continues at coordinate 4,669 of JAZGTI010009104.1, read as the reverse complement.
TGCCAATTCCTATTGACCCTTATTTTTAAGGCCTATTTTCATTGGTATTCTATATAAAAATCAGACTGATCAGTCTCCCAAGTCGAACTCCTAGCATCATAATCACTCCTGTCAGTACATCGACATCAAGTCAGTGACAGAAAGAAAGAAATCATATTTTACAAAGCTCTAGTATCTTTAAGACCAGGGGTATCAAACTCAGCTCCTGGAGGGCCARTGTCCTGCATAGTTTAGCTCCAACCAGCTCCAGCACACCTGCCTGGAAGTTTCTAGCGATCCTGAAGACCTTGATTAGCTGGATCAGGTGTGTTTAATTAGGGTTGATTCCGCTAAACTCTGTAGGACACTGGCCCGCCAGGAGCTGAGTTTGACACCCTATTTCTAGACCTTGTCAAAATAATATATTAGTTCTCACTTTACAGCGTTTAACTTTTTTTTTTTTTTTTAATTTAATTAGAAATTTTGGCAGGTAGTGACAGTCTATGGGTAATGATGTGACAGTCACTGACAAATGCAGTTTGGAGATCAAAATTGTAAAAATATACAAAACATGTTAATTCTATGGTAACTTACATTGCCACCTCCGGGTACATGCTTGATGTTGGCTTTGGAACCACACTTAGACTGAACATTGCTGAAGTCCACCTTCTGATCAAGAATTTGTACCTGTAAAAAGCAAAATGTTGAAGGTGCTTTTTGCTATGTCTATTTTGCAAATAAATATTTTGTTTGCAACAATAATGTAATGTGTATAAATTCATAAAATCTAATATGTTTGATTAATTTGATTAAGTGGCATATCTTGTAATTTGATTACAATTGGTAAAAAAGTTAATTAATTAATTGACAGCCCCAGTAACAACACGACTTGTATGTAATACAATAGTTTTATCAGACTTGTAGTCATATTACTTCTTTAGCTGTAAAAAGATCAAAACTGACAAATGAAAGTAATTACCCGGCCACCTCCAGGCTGGTGTTTCAGGTTGTCAATGGAACCGATTTTGGAACGCACGTTTTTTAGGTCAGGAAGGGGGGCAGCAGCAGACAGTGAAGTAGGAGAACGGTTCTTTGGAGATTTAGGAGTTGAGCGAATCACTGCGACCTTCTTAATTTCATTTCCTGTGTTTGCTGGAACCTTACCACCCACAGCTTTGCTGGCAGGGGATTTGGGAGTGCCAGGGCTGCTGTGCCCACTGGTCTCAGGGGTCTTAGGAGAGTCTGGATATAGTGTAGGGTTATAAGGAAAATGTCTAATGAAATGTTTCTATATAAATATAACATAACATTCCTTACCTTTTACAGTTTTGCCAACCCCAGTCATGGCAGGAATTTTCGTACCAGCAGCATGAGGTCTACCACTACTAGAGCCCTATGTATGTAGAGAGATTGTTAAACATAAGTAACTACAAATGCAAGATAAACTTAATTATCTGTTTTTTGCACGAATTACTAATTAAATGTGGTCAGAACTTTATGCAGAACTCAACTAATATCACAAAGCCGTACAATGATCAGTGCCCTGCCCTTTAAACAGTTATGTCAGTTACTATTAAATCTGCTATTCCAGTAAAGATGAATGAACCATGCTTTGATCTCAACAACTTTCAAAGAAGCTTAAAAACACATTACAAGGATGCACAAAGCTGGAAAAGGTTGCAAAATCATTAATAAAGCATTGGCTGCCATATTGTCTGCAAATCAAAAAATGTAAACTGGCGATTCTTAAAAAGTGAGAACACAAAGGATAACCTTGCTCCCTGATGGAGGAAATGAGACATTGTGTTGATGACACTAAGGGTTCACCATGGGGAGCCCAATCACCTCTGATCTATTAGGAAAGGCCAATAAAAATTGCAAAGTAAAACTGCATGCTAGTCTCTGCACCAGATATCCGAGTTTAAAAGAAGCTGGCTGAAAGAAGGAACCAGCTAGGTCAGCAGACAGTCCAGCATTGTGGCATGAGTGGCACAATGTCTCGTTCACTACATCAAGGTATCTGCAAGAATTTCCAGTCAGGATTCAGACCACATCATAGTACAGAGACTGCTTTCATCAGAGTGACAAATTATTTAATCTTAATGATCTCATCTGCTGGTCTCTCTTCTAGCGCTACTCAAGCTTAGTTGCAATGGTTTACATAATATTTATTTGACCAATTCCAGTTTTTTGCTACGAGCAAAAAGGTGTAATGGATGCCCTACAGGTTTATTAAAAAAGCTCCAGCTGGTTCAAAATGCAGCAGCAAGAGTTCTTAGTTCCTAATCCTAATAAGAATGAACAAGTATGACCATATTAGCCCTATTCTGTCAACACTGCACTGGCTGCCTATTAAGCATTGTATAATTTAAAAAAGGCCCTGAATGGTTTAGCTCCTTAATACCTGAGCGAGCTTCTCTCTTATAGCAGTATTTCACATTCACCGTGATGAGCTGGCACCGCGGCCAGTTCATAATACCCAGAATTTTAAAATCAAGTGTGGTTGGTAGATCCTTTTCATATCTGGCGCCAAACTCTGGGATAGTCTTTGCAGTATTGTCTGGGAGGCAGATACACTACGTACGTTTAAATCTAGATTACAGACCCACCTCTTTAGCCTACACGCTAGCCTATATGTAGTTGTATGGATTTATTATTCAAATCCTTTAAGAGATTGCTAGGTTGAATTAATTAGGTAAACTGGAACCGGGACACTTTTCTTAAGAACACACGTACTGACACCACATTAAGTCTGTCTGTCTTTCATTTTAGATAGGACAGATAGGACAAGGACAGATAGTTGGTGTATAGGATTAATATCTACTTACATGCCTATAGCCTAGTTAGATTCTATATTTTTGTTTCCTGCCTAGTTACAGCTGTGTAATGTTATATCTGCAATTAGTAACATTATGCTTCTGTCACATCTCTTTGTAACATTCCTCACTGCTTGACATATTGTCACATATAGACCACTGAGAGAGTCTTTGCATGTTATCAGAGGTATTTCTAATGCATGTCCATGTATTCAAATGGTTGAAACAAACTAAACCAATAAACCAACTACAAACCTTGTATGAAAATGAGCTATTTATTACTGTAAAGTGACATGACTGGCTGATGGTTACCTGCCACAGCACGCACACACATCTTTAAAAGCATGCTGTGACAGGCACAATGTGCTAAAAGCTTGTTTTTGTTTAGAGCACCTATAAATATACAGCATTTTCATGTTTCGTGACTGGTGGATGGTTTCCTTCCACAGTGCCTGAACGCAACTAATCAATCATCAAATTTGTTACTTTCTCATATAAAAACGATTAATAATTGATTTGATTGATTAGTTGTTGCAGCCTTACTTTGGGACAATATCCGTTCAAAGCAATCCAGCTACATATAAAGGTGCCCATATTGGCAAAGCAAAGAAAGGGCTCTGTCTCCCTCTTCAGCAAGAGACTGTCTGCAACTCCACCACCGGATCCCTGAGGGGAATGTTTTGAGCATGTAGCCGGGCCAGGTTTCAGGACAATGTGAGAGTATAAATTTCAACTGCAAAAACTTATTGATGACAGAGAGTGCTTGCAAGGCCCATTCCCTCTTGGTGCAGGAAAACACCTCCAGATGGTCTGACTTTGGGTCCTGAGATCAGCCAATTCTAGGAGCTTGACTGGGACTCTTCACTGGGGCATAGGAGCGCAGGTCCCAAGAAGAGATAAGGCACAGCCAGATTGTGCTGCCCAAAATACTTACCCACCATAGTATTGTGATGTGCTGCAATGGCAGTAACATACACCGATGAAGGGAGCATTATGATTATATAATTATCAAGTTGCTTCTGCAGGAAGAACAACCTTGATCCAATCACGCATCTCTTTGGGTTTCCCCACTGGGAAGAGCACCAGTTCACAAAGAGATGCCACTTTAGAACACACAGCAGCCTAGTGGAGTGGGCTCTCACCTGACAGCATCTGTCACTGCTGAAGATAGGCCAACTAAGCTTTTCAAATCCTGTCCAGAAGCCAGACGTGGTGGTTCCAGGAGGTTTGGCCAGGGGTGCCACAACATGCCTTTTGGCCAGGGAGGAGTTGTTGTGAACAGCGTGAGATCCACAAACCAAATCTTGTTGGGCCAGTAGAGCACAATTAACCTGTCGCTAGAACAGGTCTGCTGCATAACTGAATTCATCCAGAATGTGAGTAGCCTACAGGGATTTAAATTTCTGCTGTTTTCACAGGATGTGGTAATGGGCGGGTTTAGACATGTGACATGACCATACATCAACCTGCCAGTTGATGGTGTCATCTGTCACCAGTCTTGCTGTGTGTATTGGTGCATTATCATCCTGATACACGGCACTGCCTTCAGGATACAATGTTTGAACCATTGGGTGCACATGGTCCTCCAGAATGGTTTGGTAGTCCTTGGCAGTGACGCACCCATCTAGCACAAGTAGTGGGCCTAGGGAATGCCATATTGCAGCCCAAACCATCACTGATCCAACCCCATGCTTCACTCTGGGCATGCAACAGTCTGGGTGGTACGCTTCAATGGGGCTTCTCCACACCGTAGCCCTCCCGGATGTGGGAATAACAGTGAAGGTGGACTCATCAGAGAACAATACGTTTCACATTGTCTGTTTTATGTTTTTTGGATACAATCCGGGTTAGCACCCGGACATCCCTTTCAGACA
>JAZGTI010009103.1:0-19269 GCA_036877585.1 Botia kubotai | reverse complement strand
AAGCTAATGCTAAAGTTTTTTATGTGATATCATAACTTTAATAATATAACATTAACACATGACATTTTTGGGCTAACTACTGACATGATTTTAGAAAGACTCTGTGACCTACAATAGAAACAATGCCTGATTTTTTAGCTATTGGTTAACGCTAAACATAACAGTTATTTACCAATAGCCTGCAAGACTATCATCACAGCAGCTGAATATGAAAGTTTCTACAGTTAAACTAGAACATTGAGGTGCACAAAACAATACTGTATGACAACTATCCCTTTAAAGGGCAATAACGCTAGGCTTAAACTTATTACACATTAAAGAAGAATGTCATACAAAAGCCGCCTCACCAGAGCCTCGTCACAACCTCATCATTGTCTTATCTCTGTCATTATCACTCGTCTGTTTAAGACAATTGCAGCAGACATGTGATAGACTTTTAGTAATGCAGCAACTTCCATTGAAAGGCTTATCTGAGAGATATCATAAGGGTTTGTTTTGTCTCGAGACTGTTAAGCCAGAACCACTACAAGGGTCATTGATGATCACATGAAATGAAATGAAGTGCCTCACCAGATACAAACTTCTGCTTTTGTGAACAGTCTGATATTCACTCCCATTCGCCTGAACAAATCCTGGCAGACGTACATGAAGCAGATGTCAAACAAATGAATAAATGAAATCATATAGGGGTAATGCTGTGCAGGTAACACTCTTGTTTGTTAAACATACTTGACGCTTGTAGGTCAGGCAATAAGAAACGGCATGCAGGCACAGACGCTCAAAAATAATAGCCAATTCTGATGTGTATTCAAGTTCACAGTTGCCTCAATTTAATGGAGTGAATATATATTTATCTGCTGTTTTACAGAACCTAAAATATCAGAAATTGTATAACATTCCTGTAAGAGGTTTCACAGAAAAAGAAATGTTTTGTCTTGCTTGATCCTTCTTAAAAACCTTCTCGGTTCTTCTAGTTGGCGAGTAACATCACAACTACTGAAATGAAATGGGATTTAGGAAATTGAATAAGAAGCTATCACAGATCAATTTAATTTAAGTATATATTATATATACCGAATACCGAAAGCTCTCTTTAGCCAGCAGATCTGGAGTTCCTTGAATTATGTATGTATAAATATGTTTTCAAAGTAAACAGCAGGGGAACCTGAACTGCATGAGAATTTAATCAGTCTGCCAACAACAGTCATAGTTCAGATAGAAAAACATGTCTGTTTTCCAGCTAAATATGATCTATTTGGATTAAAAATGGATTTTGATTCCAGATGTATTTGAGTTCCACTTCACATGCCGATGATTCCCGTTGGCGAGCTGGGAAATTCACTGAGTGGTTGGTGTGAGATGAATTAGCCTGTCTTATGATATCTTCTCTTGAAGGCAGCTTTTTAAAACTGCAGTTAAAACTGCAGTTTTGAAGAGCTGCCTTCACAATTTATAATGTATATAAAAAATAGAAATACTAAAGGCTATTAATAAAACGAATAGATTCGCGCTTAATATTTGGACAATGCAACTTGTGTTTCTGGAATTTTATCTGTGTTTGCTAAAGGAATAATTCATCCAAAAATGAAAATTCTGTCATCCTTTGCATTAACTTTATTTCTCCCTTCAAAAGGGGAAAATCTGAATTGTAAATGTACTCTTGTTTCAACACAATTCAGAAAGATGAGAACTTTTAAGATAGAAAGAACATAAAATAATCATATGTAATTGTACATTATTCTGTGTTTGTGTGATGAGGAAGGAACTGCCATCACTGATAGTATTTTCCTTCAATAAGCTGTAAACTTCCGTTAAGCAGTATTGAGATGCAGAGATCCGGAATCAGATCCAATCAGATCTGTGAATGAATCAATCAGATCAACCAATCCCAGCTAACAATTTTAGGTTGTAGGAACAGTTTCATTATTAACAAAAACATTACAAATGTTATTTTAAAAGTGTTTTAGACACATTACTGCTTGGTTATATGAATGTTACTCAAACATTTTTTAATTCTGTAACATTTTAAAAACTTAAGAATATTGTTTTTGATATATTATACATAATGTTAAAAAAGCTACACTAACGTTACTGCAATAATGATTTCAGAGGCTGTTAGCCATGAGAGTGTTCCCTGTTAGCTGGCCCATTATAAAGACCTGACAAGGTTGTGAGGAGTTACACTGAATAACAACATTCACTTGCTCTAATATAAAGCTAATATAGTTGTCTTAAGAATTTATCATATGCCACTTTCATAGTGTTTTTGCATCCCTTTTAAAACTTAAAAGGTCCAGTCCTCATTAACTATAGATGACATCACCTAAATCAACCACTAATCCACCTGCTGTACTGAACCACAGCTTTTGTCCGCCCAACAACACGTTACTGATGCTGCTGGGCTTCTACTGAACATGTGCTTTTTTATTAACTGGAGTTAACTCCTTTAACAGACAGAATAAAAGAAAGAAAAATTAGAGGGAACAGGAAATCCTTAATGTCTTAAAACTCAAACTTGTGTGCCCATGAGAGCACTAATACAACCAATGTGCCACCACAATGTCAGCATATGCACTAGCGCTGTGTCTCGACACAGAACAGAACTTGTGTTGTTTGGCATACACAGTATAATTGTGAGGGAATTACATTAAAAGTGGAAAAAGTAAAAAAGCATCCACACAGACGCACACTCTGCTCTGATTTTCCCTGATGTATGTTATGGAAAGGCAGATTCATCCCAGGCTTTGGAAAACAGTTCACTGATTACTGTCATGAGACATTTACTCCATGGCTTGTTTTCAGATGTTTATTTACTTTTATTTTAGATGTAAAACACTCTCATCATCGCACATCACAAGTGTAGCGGCACACAGAACCACAGCAATGCGATGTGAGGCACATTCGTGCATGTGTATGTTTGTTTGTATTTAGGTATCATAATCACATGCTTTTATGTATACAGGAGGTTAATCAGTAACGCTTCATACACAGAGAGGCTTTCACTCCTGGTATCTGTCCTAATCCACTTTTGCACCTTTTAACACAGGGAACAGATTCATACACACCTCGACCGCATCAGATCTTAACCATCACACTGTGTTATTTAAGTTCTTACATTACATCAGATATCCTGAAATGTAGAAAGCATCCAAACCAAACAGCACAGAGCCAGAGAGGAGATATATGTGTGTGTGTGTGTGTGTGTGTGTGTGAGACAGAGAGAGAATGAGAGAGAGCAGCAGAACTTGGACAGTTACTGTTGTTTTACATGAGCTCATCCAAATGCAAATGTTTCTATGTGTCAATGCGAGAGAGCTTGTTGGTTTTAAAAGGAATGATTAAAGACCTGAAAGATTTGGCAGTAAAAATGACCTTTTAATCTCTCCTTCTGCCTCTCTTCATCCCTCTCTCTCATGCTCAGTTATAAATCAAAGCTCATTTGAACTGAGAGCGGTTTGAAATAAATTTAACAGCACCAATTACATTATACTGCATTACATTACATATAATAGATATACATATGGTGGTGGTTAGATGATATTACTTTATGCAGCTCTGATAAAGCAGAAATCTGGCTTTTGTGAGTGTTTGGGTTGTTAATATAAGAATGTGTTTAGACAGTTTAGGCATGCGATTATTTTAATTCGTTGGAATTATTGTAAAATTGCAACCAGTCGACTGTACAACTAAGATTGAGACCATTATTCAAAAATGTACACCAAATGTACACACAATGTCCTACAGACCTCAGAAATGTTATGTTTGTTTCCAAGGGAAATATTAAAAATGAAGAAAGAAAGAAAAAAGAGGAAAGAAAGAAAGAACAATTTAATATATACTGTATAACATGAACATCGTGAGTGTATGTGTGCGTATGTGCATCAGATTAAATGCATAATAATAAAATGCTTCCCAGACTGATTTACTGCAAATAGATCATCAAAGTTCTGCGCTCCTCTCTTGCTTTTCCTCTCCCTCTCTCCTCCCCCAGAACAAATGGAATATTGCAGTCGGTTTATCATTCCAGTGATGAGAGTGAATCCAAACTAACACACTGACCCCAGACCAGTGAGGTGTATATCACTCTGTTTCTTCTCTCCACTCGAGAGGAGAGTCATGCTGTGAGATGCTGTGTCTCCCCCTGACTGATATTACTCCCCCACCCTATCATCACCCCTTAAAACACACACACACAGAGCCAGGTTGTTCTCTCATCTCCTGCCAGGTTTACATTATAATCCCGCTTTTCAGATTTTTGGAAGAGCGTCTGTGTGTATTCATCTGTGTGAGTGTGTGTAGTCATGTGTGACTTTGCAACATTAAATTAACTCCAGAGAAAGAGGACTAAGATAAGATCATTACGAGTTCAAGAGAGAAACTTTTAATGTTTTATTAAATAGCGTTATAAATCTCACGATTAATGTGACTGCTATGATAATAACATGTAAGTAATTCCTCATGACAGACAGTGATGTAGATAATAAAGAGATGAGAAGACACCACTTACAAATGACAGCTGGAAATGTGCTTGAGAGCTGAGTGGAGCAGGAAATGAGAAACAAACGGTCCCTATTCAGTGTGGGGGTTATGAAATACCATCCCATAAGACACGCTCTAATCACTGTCACTGTCTCCTCAATGTCTTAATAAACTGAAGACACAGTCAGTCTGTCTCACGGGGACTTAACTTTCTGTGTTGCAGCTGAAACCTCTCATAAAGTATGTAAGGCTGCGTTCGCTTGCTGCTCCCTCTGAAAGTAGGAACTCGGCAATTACAAAAGCTAAAGGAACAAATAGAAGAAGAGAACATTGATAACATAAGGAAAGAAAAGAAAGAACGTTTCTCAGAGAGCATGCTGGGAGATCTCAGTGGGGGGGTGGGACCAGAGGACGGGTAGGGGGGGTTGGGCTTTTTTAATTGATGGATGCTTTGTCAGGGGTTGTGTGCATGATAATGAAGTCAGTTGTTGGTGACATCACATTGGGGCCTTTATTAAAAAGGTGAATTTACAGAAAAGTAAATCAAAAATCAAAAACTGTTTTAACTTTAAAATTACACTTTACATCTCACATTTAGCAGCTACATAATTGTTCAAGTTAATTTAAAATGATCAGTTAGTTGTTTGTTACCCTTGGCATTAAATGTATGTGTTGAGGTCTGTGTGTGACATTGTAAAATAATTTATGAGTGTTTTTGTCTCTGGAGTGTTTGTGCGATGGGCGTTCACATGAGTGATGATGTCATGCATGTAATGATGTCATTCATTTAAAAGCACTTTCCATGACATGTACATTTCACACATAATACGAGGCAGTACATCTTAACATCTTAAAACTATGTAAATAAAGGACTTTTCCTGCATATAACTCTCTTTATGCTGACAACTTAAAGAGAGTAACTGTTACAACAGTTAAATATGTAACTGTTACAATGGTTGCAGATTTTAAATCATGGCAACTTGACATTTTCAGTTTAGTCAATCAGTAAATGTACAAAAAATAAAAAATAAAGTTTTTACTGTTTTTTACAGATTACTTACATAAACTCATTTGAATGAGTTGGTTGTTAATCAATAAAGCCTATGTTTAATTATATATGTCAATTATATAAGCTCAACTCTGATTTATTTGTTTGCCTTTTTTAAAATAGTATTAATCTAAAATCAGCTCACAGAGCCCTTCATTCCCAGTGACAGGCCACAGTCACTAAACTCCCTGAGAGTAAAGAGGAGCCATTTCTGATGTACCACAAAGCTACAAATAGTCAATGTTTATGGACACCTGTCAGAATGCAACCATTCCACAGTACCACAAGCGTGTGTCAGTGTTTGTGTGGAAATGTGGGACTGGAGGTGAGGTCTGATGTGTTTAATGTCATAATATGGGTCTGTTTCATTTTCTGACTGTGTATACAAAGTGTTGTATGTATGTAATGTGTTCATATTTACAAAGATATGTTGATTTAGTGCATGGACAGGTGAGACCCTACTCTGAGTAAGATGAGTCAGACAGGTGCTGTTTGTGTCGAGCTGCTGTCTTTGACACAGCAGGGTGTGTTTGTGTGTGTGTGAAAAAGGAGGAATGTGTTTTGATAAAGATAGCTGTAAACAGAGTAAACCTGTCACTTGCCTGTCTAAACACACACACACACACACACACATCTGGAATGTTTGTAGTTAACCATGTAAATGACATTACGAGGAAAACTAAAATTACACATTCAGCTTTAATATATTTTCAGAAGCTTGACATTAACTTAATTATTCCCATCTCTAACCACACATGCAAACACACACACTTGGCCCAGTCAGAGCAATAAGCAGACTGAAGTTACGAGATATTTTTGAAGTTCAGCTGTGAGATGACCTCTGTATATTTTTTTCTATGCGCATTTGTGTTCTGATTTTAAATCAGTTCGTAATGATATAATGACATAATGGCATAATGGGGGTCATGTGTTTCCACTGAGCAGCTAAGTGACAGCTCAGCACAGCCGAGAATCAGTTAGTGGTAAACACTAAAAAGTGAGCATGATTAAACCGTATCATATGAGATTTAGACTACTGTAACTCTGCTCAAAATAAGAACACTCATCCACACACAAATGCCCACACCTGAACAAACGCACACACAAATATCCGCACCTGCAAACACACACAAAAAGATTTGTTTGGCTCTTTCTTCAGGCATGCTAACCTTTTCCATGACCTTCAAGGCTATATTTGGATGCCTGGATATTGTTCTTCCTCTGCAAGACCTTAATGACACAAACCCTAATGGCCCTTATTCAAACCCACATAGTTCCGCAGACACAATTATACAGAATTTTGGCCTCAGGATGTTGTACTTTTCCTGCTTGATATTTGCTGTGTTACACTTTTGTATTATTGAATAAGAAATTTATGCCAATTTCCACATAAACACATAATAACTTTCTTATATGCCAATTTTCAAGTCTTGGGAATAAAATGCATTTATTTGAATAAAATTAATTTCAAATATGAATAAAAACCAAGCAGAAAATAAAAAGTTACAATTTTTAAATAAGATACTTCACAGCCCGGCATTATTTTGATGACTCAAACAAGAAGAAAAAACAGTTTCCTCAATTAAGAAAACACAACAATGACTTTAATTTATCTCTGGCAGACACGGATGGAGTGAAGTTCTGATGAAGTCATCACTCACTCCCAGATATTTTAACAGCTAATTCCAGATTAGCATTCAAATGTCAGTCAGTGTAATGAGAGAAACAGATTAGCACTGCAACATCATTTGGTTTACCATCTCTATTCACTTTACTTCTCTCTCTCTCTCTCTCTCTCTCTCTCTCTCTCATACACACATACGTTATTGGTGATAAAGAACATACTTCGAGCATATAAGGATTGGTACATACTATTGGTAGCTTTCCTGTAGCTCAGTAGTTAGAGCATGGGTTCGATCCCAGGGATTGCACATACTCAATGTATAGTGATCAATGTGTAGAATAATGCAATGTAAGTCGCTTTGGATAAAAGCGTCCGCCAAATGCCTAAACGTAACGTAAACGTATTGGTTCATACTATAAAGTTGTGTCTTGGTACTACAGATCTCTACGTTTCATACTGTTGCATAAATGTTTTAGTTACTTTATTCATCACCTTTTATCCACCTTTGTATTACTTAACTAATTGGTTCATGCATTTAAAGCTGCCTGTTGTTGACTGTCAAAGAAACAACTCCTTTTTAGCGCAAAGGATTGTGGGTAATGTTATCCCAAAAGTGTGCAAATAAACATTCTTTGAAAATCCACCAGAAATAATTTGCCATCCAGACACCTTCAACATAGTACTTTCTATGCTTTGCATCTCAAACCTGTGGTTAACTAAACCGAAGTTTTTACAGAATCAAATAAGTTACAGTGCACATCAGGAATACATCTGTCCAGAGAGGAGAAGAAGAAAGGAGAAGTGAGGTAAAGAGACAGTGATTAATTAAACGTATGTGAGTCAAACTGTAGTTGTCATAGCGATGTTCAGTGAGATATCACGGGTCATGACCGGGTCCATAACATTCCCTCTCACTCCCTTTTCTCTGGTGTCCTCCTTCTATTTCAGTAATCCACCTTTCTGCATCCTCCCTCCCCCTGCCTCTGCCCTTAGTAACTGGTGAGGCGTGACACTGTGGGTTTGACCTCAACAAGTATTGCCAAAGTTTAATATTTCAAATTTCAATCCATCCTCCCACACGCACCGCTCCACATTTATTATTCTGATTTAATAATTACATTACTGAATCAAAGAGGAAAAGATGATAAACTCGCTGTACTTAAGAGGGAGGACATGAAGAAACACAGTCAGTGAAGGTTTTAACCAGATAGCTGACTGCTCTTCATAGCAAACATTATTCCACCATTATTAACCATTAAAGCTACAACAAGAATATAACTCAACATTGGGTAAACATTCCACATTTAACTGCAACAGGATAGCAACCCATAGTAATATTGTGCCTCAGATTAAACTACATGAAGCATAACTTTACATAACTGAAATACGTCAACAGAATATAATATCTACTTTACAAATAAAACAACAGGCTAAAAATAACACAGCTGAACCTACTTATCACACTTGTGACTCTTCATTCTGCACTGAAAATGTTATAATGAATCATTCTAAAAAGAAATTTGGCTCCTGTGATGGTTCTTTCACAGGAAGGAAACCAATCAGATTGCTGCTTTCCTTTAACCTTCCGCTACCATTGATTGGATGGATATAAATACCCACCTCACGACCTCAGATTCGCCCTGTGTGGGTCAAGCACAGAATCCAGAGTATCATAAGTGGGAAGATGAAAGCTACAAAGCTGAAACAAAGCATTTTCAGCACATCTATGGGAAATGGCATTTCCATACGGTGGCTTTGCTAACTGGCATGGCTTAAAGTTGAGTGTTAACATCGGCAGTTGCCTGAAGCGGTTTGTTAACCTCTTCCAGCAGTCACTGGGCACTTAACTTAAAGACTAACAAGACTTCAAAGTGCTTCACACTCATTAGATGTTTATGGGTGATTCTTCTGTTAGTAGAACTTTCCTGTTTAAAAAAATGCTTAAGAAAACAGTTACTCTAGTTTTAAAGGATAGATTATAATAGCTGTAAACTTCTTTTTATGATGTACATTTAATCCCTTTTCCTATTTTAAGTGTAAAATTTGCCAAAATTATTGTGGGCTTGTCTCCTGTCCAGATGCTTGATCTTACCACCTAATATTAAAAAGTATTTATAAAAAAATAAAAACATTTAGCATTTTTTAAAATAATTTGGTATTTATGTGTAAAATGCCATTTTTAATAGCACTATTTTATAGCACTACTTTACTATTTGTTGCACAGTTACAAACTTTTTGAAGTTAATGGATTTTATAATCAAGTTTAAGACTTTTACATAATTTCCAATTCAGTTTGTATTTGAGAAATTAAATTTAGAAGCAATCAATTTCTTGTTTGTGTCTAAGTTATTTGACTGGTACCCAACCTGTTTGTTTATCAGACTTTTATATCAAATCCAAACGATCACACATAAGAATTAATCAAAGCTATTATCAAATTCTTATTGCAATAAGTGATGAATGTATTGCCATATTCCCATATTGCTTCCTTTTTTCTGGCATGTGGTACGACAAGTTTATGGCTTGTTAGAATATTACTGATGTTTTTGTTATTGATTAATTGAGTTTGATAAACTGATGAACTCATACCATCTGTTCATTTTGCTTGGATAAAAACGTTTGACAAGCAAATAAACGTAAACTTAAATGTAGCCTTCAGAGACAGAACAAAACAAGATCGATAGATACACAGGTGATGAAGAAAGAAAAACAGACAGTACTTAAAAAAGAATAAGAGAGAGAACAGCCATTTTGTCCTCTTAAAAAGGAGGGAGTGTGTGTGGGGATGGGCAGTAGTAAATAATGTCTGACCAGGCAGACAGCAGTAGATAAAGTGTCTTTATCTGGACAGAGGAATTCTTGTGTTTGAACACACACTATACATGTTCCCACAATGTCACACACACTCCTACCTGTCACTCACAATGATTGATGTGTACTCCAGCACTCCCAGGCCTTTGATAGGGGAAAGAGGCGGGGCAGTGGGAGGGGGCGGGATCAATCACAGACATCTGTCCCTTCATTTCTGAGGAACAAGGGAAATACACACATGCACAGCCTGTAATATGCACATTCTGATTGCCTTGTATTTATAAATATATATGGCTGGTACTGGTGATGCTATGGAGCTTCATTGCTGGGTACACATGTATCTCATTGACAAAATTACAACGACAAAAAAAAAATCAGAAGATAAAGGCAAACTACTTTTTCCACCCGTTCTCACAAAACACATATATGCTCACAAACACACCCCTAAATCCACAGCTGAGGGGCTGTTCAGCTCCATTTACTTACACACTGCGCCACTTAGATACGCTTAACTGCCCACACTAATGAATACATACAGGCACACACACACACACACTATGAACAGAGCGGGGTTAATGAACGACAGGGTCCTTTGCTTGCTTGGCACCTTTAAGCTTGTGAACATAATTGGCTTGTATTGTATTTCAGTCTCGTTAGAACAGAAATCACAGACACAATACCACTTAGAGCACTCAAAAAAGTCTTGCGAGTTCAATTTTACAGAATTTGGTTTAACCAGTTTCAAGAGTTCTACAGAACTTTTTATATATTCAATGGTGCCTGTGTCAATGTATTCAGAACATCGAGACATTTCTAAATATGGTATTAACTATTTTCATACCTAAATGTTTAATTTCACAATATTATTATGGACGTTATAAAACCGAGGGGGTGGATTTTCAAAACATGACTGTACAGTATATATGTGTAAATGTTGAGTGACTGATGTTGAGTCTCTTTTTATGGATACGGCACTTTTGGCCACTGCCATCTTGTTTCCCTTGGATGTGCACACACACAGACTCACGCAAACACACCAAAACCATTTAAAGAGTTCACGGACGGTATGGTGAGGTCAGAAATGAATGACAGGTGCTAAAGAAACAGGACAGTCGTTAGAGCTCAAATTACAGAAGACACACACACACATACACATACTCATTTGTACGTTCACTCACAGACGTACTCATTAAAGCATACACACAAATACGAACATACACATTGGGATATATTCTCTTACACAGTGAAATCCCTGCTAGTATTGTGAAACTAAACCATTGCACAGCACACACATAAAACATCACAGTTGTCTATAATAATGAAAAGAGAGCATGATGTAATTCAGATGGCTCTTTCAGAACCCCTCAGACACACACACACACATTCGCAATAACATCAAATTCTTTCATGATAATATCTTATCTATCACAGCTGCAGGCAACACCACAGACACATAGGAACAGAGAAAGAGACAAAACGGGAGACAGTTCTGACTGGTAGCTGTGACCGGACATCTCGGTGCCAGTGTATTGGGATGTGTTCAAACAGACACAGTTAAACACATGGTTACAACATGGTTACATCAGAAGTTTAACCTAATGCTTGCTGGTTGAAGTGTGACTATCTTTTAAATCGGATTTCAGATGACACAAATATATATGTACAGACTGTTATGCAATAGACTTGATTCACAGAGAGAGAAAGAGAGAGAGAGATATTAAATTACAAAGGAATTCTGGATAATTGTGTGTTGATAGCAGTTTTCCACTCTGTTGTGTGTGTGTGTGTGTGTTTATATGCATTCATTTGTTTATTCATGCTCCGTGCAGTCAGTGTGCTTCAGAGAGCTTTTAGCAGCCAGAACTAATACATTTATAATGATCAATGAAGAGCATTTCATCATGCATTCTCATTAAGCATGGAACACACATTCATCTATTCTGTTATTTCTCTACTGGAAAGTAGATATCTGTGGAGGCAGCTTAAGTAAACAGTAAAACACATCTACACATACATCAGACTGACTGAATGATAACAACTATACACTTCATATGTAACTCCATGGCTGTTTTAATCATACACTGCAGTACTGTATTTGCAGTATTTGTATATACATACACAGTATATATACACTGTTAAATCCAAGGAACTTGGTTTTGTACTGGACATCGTTAACTTTACACGTTACACCACTGTAAGGACAGTTTATATACTTCATATAACAAATTACTTAAAAATTATGTTTTCTTTTATTTTTGATTTATTGTTTAACTGTAACAAATTCAATTAGCCACTGTTTTATGTCTTCAATTAATGTTCATATGTTTTTAGGACTAAATAAAAATAGTTGAAACCTTGTGATCTTTTAAACCCTTTCTCTTAAATTCGTTACTTTTTCTCTAAATAAATACTTTTTCTAAATAAATATCTTTCTCATCACATTAATACGACGCCTCATTCACTAAACCTGCTGTTTAGTCTTGAGAAATTTCTTTACCAACAACATTTACAAGAAAACCATAAATAAAGCAAATTACACTAAAACAGAGTTGAAAATGACTGGAAAGTTTGCATGTGAGTTTAACCATGACACAATTCCACAAAAATCTTCCTGCTGAGATGTAAAACAGCTCACAGCGCAACTGCCTGCCTGAGCTGAGCTCAGAAGTGTGGTTAAAGAACAACCAGCACAGAGGTTGAAGGTTATTGATCAGGAATTGATCGTAATCCTGTCATGTTAAATGGAGTTTAAGTGCAGTTTGGAGTCCATTAGAAATACATTATTTAAGAGTCAGGAAAGACTAACTTGTGCACGGACACCCAGACAATGACATGAAATCAATACAGGATCCATTTGCCTAACATAATGAGTTGCTTAAACAATCATTAAAGGCACTTAAAACAACTTTTATGCAGTATTTGATGTGAGAACACACACAGATTTTTTGACTATATTAATGAGGATATTTTATAGACTTATAGACATTGCTTTGATACCAGGCCAATGTGAGTTTCGATCCTCTCTCTTTTCTCCTAAACTTTAACCCTAACACAAACCTGTTGACACTATTACATGTCAAGTAAAGTTTGACTTGATCAAATCATGGACAAACTTTTATTGTATTAGTAGTTATATTGGATATTAGTATATTTAGTATATTACTTAGTATATTTACTATATTGGTATATAGTATATTAGTAGACCATGTCCTCACAAGTTGGTCTTTGATTTGTTTCACTACTTTAATGATGACAATTAAAACACTTTTTGGCCCCACAAGTGTAGTCAAACCTGTACACGCGTACACACATACACACACACACACACGCTCTCTCTCCCTCTCTCTCTCTCTCTCTCTTTCTCTTTACAACCTGGTGTATAGGAACAAAGGCAGCAATGTGTGTGTGTAAGCACCACTGTCAGAGTGGAAATGAAGATCCGTCACAGTCGCCACCACAATTTCACGCCAAGTTTAGCGGTTCAGACACGCACGCACACACTCACGCACACACTTATTCACACATTGAAGTTTTCCAAGCCCACTGCTCACCGTGACAACCAAATCATCTTCTTATGGCTGCATTCCCAGATACCCATGCTTATAGAAGACTGGCAGACTGTGTGTGTATATGCTTGCATGTAGGTGTCTTCATTTTTGCCTAAGCAATGTTTACAAGTGCTTTTTAAAACTTTGTTGTCTGTGGATATGACAGTGTAGGAGTGTGACTCTTTTAGGCCACTGCAAATGTTTTTTGTTGCTGTGTTCTGCCTAGTGTGTTGAGCTGGGCCTATCGGGGGCTTTCTGGGTGGGGCACCATTGGATTGTCATTCATGATTCCCTACTGACTAAGTGTGGGAGAGAGAGAAGTGTGTGTGTAGGGTTGGGGGGTGTGTGTGAAATTGGTCTATTATCTGCCTGAATATTCCATCAACACCCTCCTGAGTTCCTCCATTACATCCACTCCACCTCCCCATCACACACACACACACTCACCTAGTCCAGTGAAACTATTCCAAAACATTGTTTAGTTAATTTACTGTATTTTGGATCAAACCCAAATTTAACATCACACAATAAAGCCCTCACACACACAAGCACAAACACATATTTTAATTTACTTTCAATCACAAACATATATGTATGTACATTCATTTCAATCAGTAATTCTAGGTGTAAGTAAATAGGAAAAGGAAGAGTCAGTCAGGGTGGGGTTTTTAAACCATGCTCACTGCTCAGTCTACTTCCAGTCTTTATTAACACTTGCATTCCTTTTGGATGGTATAAAAATGTTTAGATGTTTAAAAATGCGCACATGCACTGTACTGTGTATGCTTAGGTAACTTTTATATGTAGTTTGAAAATGGAATACAGAAGAAAACACTGTAGTAGTAAACATTTTATCTATAAAGTTAAATAACGCAATCATCATGAAAGGTCTTCAAAAAGGCTTTTCATGAGAAAATCCTTCTGACTACAAAAAACATCTGTGTTTATTTAGCATGTGATCGTAGATGCAACGCATTGTAATGTAAATGATCATGAAATATTTAAAACACTGTAAGATAAACAAGTCACAAGTTCTCACAGAGGAGTGTGTATCTATTGTGTGTATGTACATGTGCTACAGGTTCATTAGCAACTCTGTGTAAGCCTTAGTGTGGACATATAGCTGCTGACAAATACTTCAGGGTATGTGATTTTGCTCTTTCTGAGCTTGTTGCAATAAATCATTTTCATTTCAGCAGAATGCTACTGATCTCTAGATCATCTCATAAGCATATACATAATAAAAGAACACACAAAGAACGGAAAATGAGGGTGTAAAACTGGCAGAAAGTTTTTTGTAATACTCAGGTTGACGTGGAGAGCTGAATACTGATGTAATAAGAAAAGGTCAGATATTTATGTTTGTGAAGACATGCACACATTACAAACAAACACATACAAAGAACATTTCCAATAACTCACTTCTGTATTAGACACCAGCGAACTCAAATGTATTAGCACACGCACTGCACTGTTAATGAGTTCTTTAAACAGATCACATGGCTCCACATATATCACTTCTAAATGTGTGCTCGGCCTTTCAGACCTAATTTAAATGTGGGTAGTGAATAAACTGACATTTCACACAGAAGAACTCAGTGAGAAGAAAGCTCAACCATACTAATTTTATCTAAACACATGCTGGAGAACTAACCCTCCCGAAGACATATGGCCCTCTGAAGAACCACACACAAAATCACACACTGGTTGTATTGTAGAATGATACAGCACCATATGTCACTCAGAATCACATCTTACTCAAGAAAGACCACACAAATGAATTAAAAACAGATTGATTGGCCAAAAGACATGGGCAGTTTAAATGATGATTAAATGAACCTAGCTATACTCAATTACATTTATATTAAATTTTGAAAAAATATTGTAATTGTTTCATCGTTTGTTGTACGGTTTTTTTTAGATAAGATGCGGCGTGGGCTGATTTTAGTAGCCGATAGGGGGCGGTATTGACTACTGAAAGGATTAGCGTTATCTTTGTTTGACCATCAAATATCATTAGTGTCACTCTCTTCGATGCATTTGGGATAATGGTCCTAAATCTGTTATGAAGCGTTCTGTGAAGACTAGTATTTTCAGCTTTAAATCGTCACACGTTATGAATTTAAACAAATGAAAAGGATTCAGGATTGTAGGCTCAGGATTTTCTCGTTAATATTTTGAAGAGTATCATAAAACACGACAGGAAAAAACATTAAAGCATAAAATATAGATGCATGGACTAATCAGATAGTAACCAGTAGCCAATTTTACTAAGCGCTCTCTACAAAATGTAGCAAACAATAACTTACAACATAATTCATCTGCAAATGATAGTTGGTATCTTAAGCGCAACCACTTTTACCAAATTCTTAAAAAACGGCTGGGTGCACTATACATTTTGCGTAGTTTCAAAGCTAAACTTCTCCGAAACTGCTGGTGGCTGTGCAGAAAGGGACACCATGTTGAGACGTCATCTTAAATTCATGCTATGATTGGTCCGTTTCAGAACTGGGCGGGGTTTAGTAGCTCGGTGGGAGTGGAGGTGATTGATCGCGAGCCACTGCGCCGTGTACGGTGTGAGGGATTGACTGTGGACGCACTGGACCCATGGTCAAGCACCGAATAACTCTAAACAAGATCTAACGGTGGAAGACGCTTCATCAACTCCTTGAGAAAAGCGCCAGACTGCTGGAGTTTCCAATCTGTTTATATTCTTGGGATGGAATTGTGTGCTTCTTTTGGCATGCGAGCCAGGAGCGGACAGTAGGCGATACTCCGTCTATGAAAGGGAAGCATGCGCTGAAACGCCTGGCAAATATTTCCAACCAACTCAAACAATTAAGTAGCTGCGAAACTCGGAATTTACTTTTTTCGCGCTTTTATGAACAAACACGCAAATGGAATTGAACAGATGTTTTGGCAGTCCTGTAACTCAAAGTTAGGTTTTGTTCCTACTTTGAACATGGATATAGGTCGGTAAATTTCAGGCATAAACTGTTAGGAATCACAAACTGTCTCCGGATTTAAGTGCATGTCTATGAACTGGGATCAAAAGCGTAAAAAGTCTTATTTTAAATCTGACACATGATCAGGACCGGATTCGTGCACCAACCCGAACCCCAATGTGGGATTGACGGTCCTAAGCAGGGAAAGACCCTTATACCTGGCTGTACGTCACTCACAAGCTATCAAACGCAATTTGACCTTTTGTAAGGTCGTCATTAGAAACTTGACGAATAGATGAAAACATTCAGGTAGCAGAGATTTTAGTAACGCTGAGACACGTTTGCCCAAAAACCGTCGCGCAAGATTGTGCGACACCTTTACCTATAGGCAACCCTAGAAAATTTGGAGTTGGAAGTTTACATTGAGCCATGAACTCCTAACCTACGTGCCACTCTGTTGAATGTGGTTCGGAAACCCGGAGTACAGTCGATCGAAAGGATCTTATCTTCTTGCGGGTTTGTGTCTGTCCGTGTACCGAATAAGATGGCTGGAAGTGACGGCTCATGGAAATATTATCTCTGGATTGTGACACTCATGTGCAGATACGCGTTACCCGCAGCCAAATCACTGGAGTCTGTCGTGTGGAATTCACAAAATTCTAAGTAAGTGCTCGTGCGCGTCTGAATTTCCTTGTCGATTGCAAAGAGCATAAAATAAACATTTGCAGATTATAAACATAAGTAGCGCAGGTTATCTTGTTAATGCATCAGAATACATAAGCTGTACCAAGTCAGCTCTGAAAAGCTCCGTTACTTGTTCCACGGCTCAGTGTACGATGACATGAACCTCGGAGCTGGGGTTCATCTCGAGCCCGGTGACCGTGCAAGCGTGTTCTCTCGGGGATATAAAACACAGCTGTCATACTCCACCGTTTCTCGTCAACTCATAAAATCTCCTGTTGAGTTGTGAATCGAGAGCAATTTCATGCTAGTACAACTTCGTTAAATGTTGATACTAAATAGAGTAATTTAAAAACAGCTCAAATAAATAGTTAAATTCGCAATGAGCTTAACGTGGGCCTTATCCATTTATATCAGTCGTACAAAAATCGATATAGCAAGAGATTTTTATTTCTTTTAAACGGAAGCTAGCTTCTGTCTAGCTTCCTCGGTTTACTTATCTTTTCTGCTTTTCCCAAGAGAGGCGATCTGACTGTCCGGCTACCGGCCTGCCAAAATCCCAGCGGCCCGGCGACTTTTGCGCCTGTCATATTGATCAAATCAGCGTTGTGTCGTTGCACGTCAATGGAGAGAGAGTTAATAGGTTTTTAAGCAGGGGTTTCCTAGACGGTCATAAAATCTCCCTGATTGCTGCTCATAAAACGTTCAGGGGAACGTCCAACATGTTTACTTAACCTGAATAATGATGGCTCAAGACGCCAACGAAGCTTGACTCAACAATAATAAGAAAAGTTTGTTGGTATAGGTAGGTATGTGTTCTTTAAATATTACATACTTTAGAATTTACTTTAGCATGTTAATTGACAAACATGATGGTTTGTCGTGCTTTTATACTGTTTTAGTTTTTTTTGTTTGTGTGTAGCGTAAAATATTGTCTTTGACTCAAAATATAGTGAGCTCCCTACCTTGACAGCATTTTTGGGCATAGGCAACATTTTGAGCATCACAGGGGGTGCTGCTAAAACGCGGTCTAGGTAGGCATCTCAATGAGGCATCAGATGCAGTCAGTGAGTTATGCACGTAAATAGGGGGACGAAAAAGTGCACATATGGTTTTCATCTCTGCTGAAGTCTGGGGGAATATTCTAATTAAGGAGTTTCAGAAGGGCTTGTAAAAGATGAGCAAAAAAAAGTTTAACGTTTAAGAACCCGTGGATGGAAGTGGAAACACAAATTGCACATGTACAATTATAACTGCATCGTAAATTACAAATGAATATTTTACAAACTAAAAAAAGATCATTTTGGTAGAAAAAGACAATAAAAATTGGGTAACACTTTATACCAACTTTCACAAAGTTAGCAAGCATTTTTACATTTTACAGTAAGCATAAATAATACGCTAAACATTTACATTGGTAAAATACGCTATGTACATTTACATTGTTAGAAATGTCATGAAATGCTGATTTCATGTATTCTCATATATATTACTTATATATTATTTATATTTTATTACATAAATATTATTTGTTTTAAAAGTTACTAAAAGTGATGACTTAAAATTTCTTTAATCAGACATGTTTTCATTTTTCAAAAGATTTCATTTGTTCACTTTTAAAACTATGTGTATGCTATTTTTATAGGCCTGTGTGTTGAAGAAATATAAATACATTTTTAGGCTCACAGTATAACAACTAAAAGTAACAGTTTAGTTTTGTGGGTGTAGGTTTTGTTTTTTAACATTCCATTCTGTCCATATAAATGCATTTCACAAAAAGCGTCATGTCCGAGAGATGCTGTGAGTTTCTGGCCTTCCTGCATTAGTACCAAAAACATTCAGATCCGTTACCAAAGCACCTCTGAGTCATTAAGTTTTGTGTGATTTGTTCTGCTCTCCACGGTGCAGCAAATGCTCAACCCAGAGTGCCATGTTTACCCACAGTTGCTGTATGTTTTTTTAGGTACTTAATGTTTATTTAACTTTTCTACAGAGTGTGTGTATGCACCTGTGCATGAACGTGCTTTTATACTGTACGTGTGTGTGTGTGGTGCTCAGTCACTCTTATCTGGGACCCTCGAAGTAACCAACATGGCCAAGAGTTTAAAAGAGTATCCGAATTCGCGTGACTGT
>JAZGTI010009102.1:0-19271 GCA_036877585.1 Botia kubotai | reverse complement strand
TTCTAACATTCAGTGAACATTATAATCCATAAGATATATATATATATATATATATATCTATCTTATGGATTATAATGTTCACTGAATGTTAGAATTTTGCTTTAAACCATATATACACTGTAGTATCTACTACCATAGCACAACCATGGTAATGAATTCTTTGAAATAAATGTAAATATTATGGTACATGAATATTGTAATCTTTCAGTACCGTTGTCAGAACCATGGCTGCAATTTATGGGGCCAGGGCAGATTTTTATTAGTGGGCCCCTTTTCCCCTGACTGTAGAGGACATTAGTGAGCCCCCCATTACAGAAACTGGACTATGGTCTTGGTTATCACACACAATGATGGCTCCAACCATATTACACATCAGAATACCATGACATCATATCTAGTAAAATCACGTTACCATGGTGACGCTACAGTACTTATTTATAACTAGAAAATCATACACACAGGCTCGTTGCATACATTAACGATTTCTTTGTGTAGGCCTCTGCGTGACCGATCCATTGAAGTCAGAGAACGGAGAAGAAAAAAAAACACATTTGTCAGAAAAGAGATGGCTAGACACAGAACTAAAGAGAGCGGAAATGTTTTCGTGATAAGCACGCCTCCAGGAGCACTCCGCTGGCCCTCGGTGATTAGGGACATGCTGGAGAGCGTCCAGAACACGTCAGGGTGACCTTGACACGTGCTTCATCACTCTGTGAGCGTGTACTCCAGAGAGTCTGAGAGCTCCGAAGTGGAAGACACAACAGGCTGTGTAATCACAAATTACACCCATCCCTTACATAGTAGAGTTACCGCAACCAGCCCGGCCGCCCGTTTCTACTTTTGAAGTAGTAGCGCTAACTTTTGTTTATTAATCTTTCAACATAGCCCTTTCTATAGAGCGCACGCCAAGTCTGCGTGTCTCAATCTATGGTATGAGCTCTACCACATGCTATCCGGGCAAAGTCATGCATGCTGGTGAATCCTAATGCTCTATTGATTGACTCAGGGCCTGAGATTTTGAGTCATATAGGCCTGCCAAAGGTTATCATAATCAATACGCAATAACAGTAATAGCGCTCTCAGCCCGGCTACAAAAGAATAAAGGAACAATCATGCAAATTTCTCAACCGGGGTTACCGGGGCGATGATATCGGCGGATCCAGGGACGGGGTCCGAATGCCTTTTTCAAGCCGGTTTAGCTTCTCTAGTTCGGCTGCCATGGTAACCTTGACGGAAAGCGCCGGTTTGCAAAAGTGGAAAAGGAAGTGTCTATTTTTACCAGCAGGATGGAAAGAGAGGAGGACAGATAGAGCTGATTAGAAGATGAGAGAGACCACACTGAATATCTTTAGCACCTTTTTAGAGGTTTATGTCAGTTTTGAGAGAATGCGAGTGTGTAAGACGAGGTGGGAAATGAAGGTTTCTCTCATTGTGGTACTCTAGAAGTGTGACAGTCACACCTTTCCTAAAAACTGTAAATTGGTTTTAACACTAAACTTCCCACCTTAATTAAACAGAGGAAGATATTGCTTGCGGGTGGCTTTTCACTCGTGAGGGTGGCAGTTTACTTGCTGCTCTATGACACGTGTATTTACATCTGTATGAATGGATGGACACGCCTATACACTGGTGGCTGGTCAGCTGGGCATATTATAACCATTCTCTTACACACACACACACACGCATTAATGCTCTCAAATTGTAGCATTATATCTTATGCATTATATCTTATATCTTTTACTGCAGCTTGCATTCTGAGATTGCTTATCCACCAAGAATACCTTTGACGTGTGTGTGCGTGCGTTTGTTTGTATAAAGTGCAGTAAATTTTACTATGGAAGCCATTGAATCCATGAGAAGTCCTCCCTGACAGAGATTTTAAGGAATGTGTGTTTGTGTGTTTGTGTGTGTATTTATTTAAAAATAAATCCACAGGTTTGAGTGAGGGTTAGGTTTAGAGGTAGGGTTGGTGGTAGATATATCACTTGACAGCATTTTTGATATTTCTTTATTAATTTAGTGAGACAGACGTGTTCTGTAGTGCATCTAAAGGGAGGAGCATTGACAGAGATCATTGTTATTGATTTTATAGAACCTCCGCAGACTGGAATCATTTTCATACTCTACCATCAACAGTTAAGCAGACTCAGATTTGAAGAGACATATTTTAAAAAAACAAACATCACGGGAGACAGAGGGAGAAAGATTTTCATACAAAAATGACAAAAATGCAGTATGTTTTTTTTCAAGCTGATGGGAGAACTCGTAGGAAAGAATGTTTGTCTTTGGCTGATTAGACTCGAGAGTGTTTAATTTTGTTCAGTTGAAGAATGCCCAAAGAGGACATTTGACATTCCTTAATGCCTCATATCAGGACACACACATGCACACACACACACCGTTAGTGAGGTCTGAGGTCCCCGCTGTATATTTGATGAAGCAAAATTACTTCAGGCATCTGACTCCACTTTGGATTCAAAAACTGCTTAACTCTCAAACTTGCTGCAAGTGTGTGTGTGTGTGTGTGTGTGTGTTCAGCCTGGTCTTGTTTTACAGTGAAATGAGGTTGTTAAATGTTCCCCCTCTGACCTCTGTAAGGTGTTTATAAGGTGAGAGTTCACATTTGGAGTTCATTGATGCATTGACAGGAAGTCAGGCGTCCACGAGGACTGCAGTTTGGAAATCTATACCGTGATTTAATGGTTTTAGAAGCCGGAAGATATCTTACAGGTGATAATGCATGTACATTAAATCCTTTACTGTAACATAAGTATAGAAACCAGACAAATCACACATCTATTTTTATTGTATGTAGCTTGCAGAGTTTTTGAGTGTAAAAGTAGACAGTGAGTGTGTGTGTGTGTGTGTGTGAGAGAGAGAGAGCCTGAGGGGGAGTTTTTTTTTTATTTATGCATTACCATTTGAAAGGAAGGTCAAATGCACATCTGGCAAGAAACTCATGTACAAAACTTAATCACAAGAGGAGACCTGTCATGGCCCTGACCTCCACACACACTCACACAGACATGCGAGTCAGTATATCCTCTGCATCGGTTTTATTCATCAAAGCTCATTCAGCTCTCATCGCTGCATGAATGCTGCATGTTAAAGTACATTCTTCATTTTTCTAACAGGCCCGCAACCTCATCTGTTCCTGTATGATTCAAGTGTTTCCATGTTAGTTCAGGATCAATGAGGGAAAATGGAGTCAACTAAAGGATGATAGATTAAACATTTGTAGAGCTGAGGAGAGATCAAATAAAAGAGAAGCTGTAGAGGTGTCTAAAAGGTATAGAAAGTGTGTGTGTGTGTGTGTGTGTGTGTCTCAATTATTGTTTATTATTTCTTACTCTTTATTATTTGTAGTCTTTATTATCATAGTTATATTCATTTTTACAGATACTATTAGTGGCATATTTGGTCTAAATTTTCTTCTTTATCCTAGTTAATAACTCTTAAGTAATATTGATTAATTTACATTACTTTTTGTTAAAATTGCTGATTGTTAATTTCTAATTATAAAATGATGATTGATGATGATTTCTAACTTGATTCGGAATGAGCAGCTTTGTAAGTCATGTTACAAATTATATATTTTACATATTTCCGTATCCCGGACATAAACCTAATACTGGCCAGCTGTCCACAGCAATCAATATGGCAATGAAGTTTGCCAGTCGGTTTGAGATAGACTTACAGTATCTTTCTAATAAAGTATAATATTTTCTTGCTTTTCAAGTGCACACCTTTTTAATTGTTGGTCTGAGCACACATTATGTGGTTTACTGCGGTTTAAATGACGTGAGCATAAAAGAAGAGGTGGTTTTTATACGAAGTGCAAGTTATTACGTTTTGACTGACGATTATTTTGCAGTGTTGTTATTTATATTACTGATTTGCCAATACAAATGTACAATTTGTGTTCTATCATCAAAGCGTAATAGAGAGGGGAGGGGCACATTTGAGCGTGTCACAGGTTATATTCTGAAAGTAGAGGAACAAAGCCATTTTCAGGACACAGTCATGTCCAGTGGCACTCAGAATTTAGAGCTGTGTGTGTGTGTGTGTGTGTGTGTGAGAGAGAGAGACAAGAGAGACAGAGACAGAGAGAGAGAGAGAGAGAGAGAGAGAGCTGGTACTGCTCTCATGTTCCTTTGCTTGAACATCGTCAAGGCCTCAGTGCTGCTTTATGAGGCATAGTATCTATCAGAGATTCGCGACTGCAGCTTTCAACTCCACCAGCCTCTGATCTCAAGTGTTTTTCATTCAACAACTTTTGCTCTTTTAGATCATAAAGCCTCCCACTCTCGCCGCAGCTAAGAATGTGTTTTTACCGTTTGCGCTCTGAAAAAGCTATGCAGTCCATTATAGAGACACTCATTCACTGTTTTGCATCTGAAACCTTGAACGTTACTGAGCGGATTGTCATTAGCGTTTAACTAACGTTGAAATGAGCATCCACACCCTCCCGCTTTTCACGGTCTGCCCTCGTTTATCGTTTACTCTTGTTGTTTTTCATTTTTCATGGTGCGGCGTCACATTGTGTTGACTATTAGCGCGCGCGCACTCTGCAATTAGCATTGTAAATTTTTCAGCATTGCTAAATTATTTTTCTCTAATCCTGCCAGCTAAAAAAATGTGTTCAGTTAATATTTCTTAGAATTAATTTTTGAGCAACCTAATTACAGTCTTAAAAGCATTTCCAGCGTTGACTGAATTTCCTCTGGCAGTCTTATCAGCGTGCATGTTACGGTACTGTCAAATGAACTGAGCTAACCTTACAGGAGTGCTCGCGACGATAGCTCAAGTGCTGCCGCGTGTGACAGCGGCATTAGCGATGTACTGTCAGGACCCAGCAGCACTTCAGTGGAGATCTGTGAATATGATATTTCAGGGCCTGGTCCATTAGAGCTGTAATGTGTGTGTGTGTGTGTGTGTGTGTGTTCACACGCTGTTAGCTTGGCAGATGCTTTGAAAAACCTTCTGATACAGAGATGGTTTTGCGGATGTCCTCTGATCTCACTTTTGTTCCTGCGTTTGTATTATTGAGTGTAGGTGAACGTGTGGGTGTCCATCTGGGAGCCGTGACATCACATATATTAGCGTGTCTGTGTTTGTGTGTGTCTTTTGCGGTGGAAGGTTTCTCATTAAATGGATGGGTGTACCTCTCCATGGAAATTAACCATCTCCCACAGCCAATAAATGTTTTTTTTTTCTGAGTCCCGCTGACTAGCAGAATATTGTACTGGTTTCATAGGGCAATTATGTTTGTTTTTGTGAACCTAGAGCAAAAGATCTATAGTAGTTGAATTCACTGACTGCCGTTTTTAATCTTTGGTGTTATCCACATGATTGCTTCAAGTCTTTTACTCAAAAAAAAAAAATCTAAAACTAAAAAAAAAAATGTAAGTGACATTTGGAGATAGTTCAGCCTGGAACCAATAAGAGACTTACTAGTGCCACTCAGAATTGACTTTGAGGCCCTAAAGAAGTCTTACTAAAGTGCCTGTAGGGCAAGTCAGTCCACTTACCAGCCATCTTGGCAATGCCCCTGGGCAGTTTTTTGATCTAGGTCAGGGGTTTTCAACATTTACAGACCCTGGGATCTCCACCCACACTCGCATTAAACCCAAGGGGCCACAATAGAAGAAGATAAAACAATTAGATCTTCTTGGTAATTACGTTACTTTAAAACTACATTGACTAACAATATATAATATCATTTTTCAGCATATACATTTTAATATTTTGAAATTTTAGTCTTAACATTTGTTAATGTTTTATGAACTACAACAGCAACAAGTTAACTTGCTGAATGAGTTAACTAGCTTGTTACTTTTACTTTACTGAAGCTGTTCCATGTTCCATTATTATAGTCTAACATACGTGTTAACATTCATTCAGATAGTTAGAATTGTCATGAAAATTGTAAGAGAAACTATTGGCTCCTTTGACTGATGGGCGGGACTTTACAGCTGCCTTATTGAATTGCGATTAATTTTTCCACAAGTGGTCCGTCTCCTCCCATTATAGCTTCTCTGGTTTCACACGGGAGACTTTCACTTCTCATGTTGATCCACAATTCAGCAGGCAAACAAACACACACACACACACACACATTTCTAGGTCTCGTCCACATGGCTGACCTGAATAACTGTGATGGGTGACTGAAACTGACTCTGGTGTGGAGACTCTCCAGAGGGACGATAAAGAACGCTGGTAAATTATTAAAAGGAGAAATACAGAGCACTTGCACAGTCCCTCCTGCATAATGAAACACAAATAAATGAGGAAAATGGGACGAGGTCTCGTAACTGGAAACTGCGTGTGTGTTCATGGTGAACAAGACAGATCATGACGCCTCCACCTCAGCCACATTTTATATCCGAGTTTTACTGCGTATCTACCATAGTAAAAATACACATCTCAAGGCATTCGTCTTCTCAGACAGTGCTGACTTAACGCAGAACACTGACCATTGGAAAATATGACCTACACAGGCTTTACGCACATGTGCTGGAGGATATTAAACGGTGTGAGACAGAGAGATGCGGAGCCCGCCGTATTTGCACATCTGCGGGCAGCTTATGATCAGAACCATATAGAAATCTCATATTTCATTGTCATTCAGAAACCAGCGTTCCTTTGATGCCCTTTTATGCTAGTCGATGTCTATGGTCGACGGTACACTCATTTTCAACCCCTTTGAGCCTAAACTTAGAAAAAAGGTCTAAAAAAAGGTCTTAAATTATTGATGAATTTCGTGAAAAAAATGAAATAATAAAGTGAGATGTCATAGCCTTTCTGAACTCATCAGTCTTTAATAAGCTCTGTAGCATATGACACGGAGTTCCAGAGAATAACTCGACGAGATTAAAGGCACTGTGTTCCCATATGAAGTGGATTACAGTAATCTGAATTTATTAGGTTTTCTGATTCTGACTGACGAGGAAAGTCTTTTAAGACTTTGTAATGACATATAAAACAGAGAAAACGAGTGGTTTGAATTACAGTCTTAATTTGGCTTGAATGAAAAACTAATTGGGTTTTAAGATGGTATCAGAGTAATATCGGCATATTGTATCAGTTTCGTTTTCAGCCGTGGCATATTCTGAGTAAACGTATTTTCATACATTTCGGCACAAAATCGAATAATGCCTAAATTATCGTATGTAAAAATGTTATTGCATAATTACTTGACAGATTGGGTCAGTTATGCTGACAGCTTTATAGAAGTAATTAAGTCTAATTTCTCGCAAAGCTAAAACCTCTCTCACACAGTTAGCACAGAGCAGCGTT
Organism: Botia kubotai; assembly: GCA_036877585.1. Taxonomy (NCBI): domain Eukaryota; kingdom Metazoa; phylum Chordata; class Actinopteri; order Cypriniformes; family Botiidae; genus Botia; species Botia kubotai. The sequence continues at coordinate 11,972 of JAZGTI010009102.1, read as the reverse complement.
CTGTTTAAAATTCATTCAGCCTTTACTAACAAAAACAGACCGAAAATGAAATGAAATGGTGTTACCATGGTTTCTGTAGATGGTATCATAATAATACCACGTTCTTGGGCATGCACCATAGTGTTTTTTTAAGTACATTGGAATACAGTGTAAATACCATGATAATTATTCTTAGCCATGGTAAATGTCAAAGTACCATGGTGTTATCATCTGATCTGTTTTTAAAAGCATTCCACTGCTGATGTAAAACATGTGAATGTGTCTTATTATATGTGAGTCACATTTAATTAGACTCAAATGTATGTTTCTGTGTATTACTCTCAGGCAGGGATCAAAATCTGGACACTGCCCAGTGATCCACACTTACTGTAACATCAATTTCTACATATAAAAAACAAGCAAAGATGCTTGTTATATTTTCTGCTGAGAGACCTATTTTAAACCATGTCAGAATGGAGAGATTGTTTTACAGGTGGAATAAACCAGGGCACGATTTCTCATGGAAAGAGGCTCAAAATCAAAGTACACACAGTGAACCAAGCAAATATGCTGACTGCTGAATCGAGCAGAGACTATGAATGTAAATTAGCTCAGTGTGCAGTGTAACTTGTCCTGTGGGAAAGACAATGGTCAGGGTGAGAGATGTATTATTTGAGAGTAAAATCCATAACTGTTATGACTGGCAGGCCATTAGCGGTCAAGCTCTAGTAACACTACCAAACCATACTCATAATGTTTCCATTCACTTCTATGGCAACTCCATCCTTGTTTACAATAGCAAAGCTAGGAGTGGGATACAAATGGTTCTGTTGTAGCAATTGCTGATGTAACTTTTCATCAATAGTGTGTTTTAATGGCTATTTGAAGTCTTTGTGTTTAGATGCTTGTGATAGATGGGCTCAAGTTATTGTTTAGGCTGTGCTGCCTCAAATATTTGTACAATATAGTTATTAATGTGACATTATATTAATGTGACATGCTTTTCATAAGTCACCAGACCTCCACCTGGCCTCAAATCTGCCTCACAGAGTTAGCGACACAGAATTAGCACAGTCAACTCAAACTTCCTGCTTGTCCTTATACAGACTTGCAAATGGTCCTACAGATGGTTTCAAAAAATAGAATAACACACGTTTGAGGCTTCCATTCCTGCAGTGGTGTTCATAAAAATATACTATACCCTTAAACCTTGATGCTGTACCCCTAATGCTCTAATATATTTGTAGTATTTAATACATATCTAATACATATTTAAGCAAGCAGCATTGATTGATTGTATTGCTTTATGAACCTTTCAAATGATTCGAATCACTTCAAATGTCCTCGCATTGATTTTTGGCTTGTTTGTGAGGACTTCTGCAAAAATTGTGGCACTCACAAGTGTTATGGAACCTTAATACATGCGCTTTAGGAGAAATCCATTGGATGCTTAGGCTGAATGAGTAATAAAAAACACATCGAAACGATTTAATTCCTAATTTTGCAGTTAAGTAAAATACTTTAACCATAAAAATGAATGGTAGCCTTTCAACTCATTCCGAAACTATTTATGTCTTAAGTTTCACATCATCTAAACTTTGACCTTCATCCTCGATGAAACACAATTGCTAATCAGGGTCTAATCTTATCCGTATCATTGCCATGCTAACGACCATGACCATCTCCTCCTGTCCCCCAGACATGACATCATTCTCCTGACGTGACAGTGACAGACGGGTCTGCAGTAACGCACTCCAGACCCGTCACTCGTGCCAAGGGTTTTCCAGCCGTTCCGGTCGGCGAAGAATGTCAGCTCATCAGAGAAAATACCACGGTAATTAAACTGATGGATGCTTATATTCCGGGAGTGACTTTCCACTCCCATTTAAATATCAGCTCTTTTAATATGGCCTCTCTGCAGAGCTGAAGAGCACGAGGTGGATGTTGATTTTTATATGTGGTTTCTTCATTGAGCTGTCACCCCATCCGCTGTAAATGACGTGGAGTCTGAAAAGATGCATCCGCCGCTCGTTCATCAAGACGTGCTCATGAGTATGTTTAAGTGAGCCAGAGTTGCCATTTTGGTGTCAATATTGGGATGCAGTCATTATGTTGTAATGCAAAACAAAAATACAGATTTACATACCGTGTCAAAATACAGCGTGCATAGTATGAAAGTGTTTCCACTAGACAGTCTCTACTTCTTCAGTTTTACCATACTTGGTGTTTTTCGGTAGTTGTGTACTTGATGGATCACACTTTAGTATAACTTGTATTAAACTGCTCCCAGTAATACTTCATTATAATAGGTTGATGGCAAAATATATGCATATGTAAATTTGCTCCAAATGTTTGTGTGCGTGTGTGTGTAGACCAGCTGGATTGCAATTATCTGTGTAATACATATAGTAATGTTATACTGTTATTAATGAAAGTAATTATAAAGTTCCCCAGGTGCTGCTTCTATTTAATGTTAGAATAGAGGAAGGGACAGGACTGTTTCTGGCTGTAGGGACCACCAAGTGAGAACTCATCTCACAAACCCTCATTTAATTTTACAAGCAAACCCGACTAGCAATTAAGTGTATGACTCGCAATCTAAACAGCTGTTTCAAAAAATGTAATTGCTCCTACAGTAGCTAGTGGCTTGTTGTTAAACTGTTAAATGTTACTGTTACTTTCGTAATATGTTTTTTGTTAACGCTATAACATGGGCGGCCATATTACCAAGCTCATGCTAAGTTTGCTTTAGGTCTGGTTTTAAACCATCACAGAGAAAGTCAAGAGCTCTTGATTGTAGGGCATGCTCTCATGTTAATATCTTATTAATGCTTGGAAATCCTTCAAAGCTTGACTTTAAAATGATTTGGACACTTTCTTTGGTCCGCAGTCTTACAGACATATTTAGAGGGCAATTATTCCTCTGGGAAATCTGGAAGACATTATCCCACCACAGTGAAAACACCATACAAGTCTCTCTCTCCCTCACTATTTTCCTTTTTCTCACTCTCTTACTCTTTTTCCCCTTTCTGTCAGCTCACAATTTTAGGTCCAGAACATTTAGCCTTGTTCTTTGAATTGTCTGGCTTATAGGTATATGTGCTTTTCTAGTTATGTATAAATATTTGTTTTACTTTTTTTATGGTCGTTACTTTTTATCACACACATAATGCCGTTAAACTTGACTGACAATCTGTTCGTCACCAGTAAGGAAAAACTACACAAACAAAAATAAATAACTAAATTATGTATTATATAGCTGTCATAGGGTCAAACATGGAAAATACAGTGTTATGGTCATTAAGAAAGAATTATGAACTGTAAACTTTTTTAATTCACTGACCATTGGTACGTGTGGCAGAAAGTACATTTTGTATTCCACTGAGAAGTATTACCACATATTATACAATTTTAATATCGTTGACAAATTAACTTGCCAGGCAACTGGCATTAATGTTGCACAGTATACTGGTACTAATAAAAAATCTTTTTGATGGATCTCACCAATATAACTTTTTTAACGTCATCGTTTTAACTTTGGTACCCTGCTTCCAGCTATGTGGATAATCCTCAATTAGCTGTAAAAGTGAATATACACATGATATATTAGAACCAATCATTTAGTAATTAATGTGAAATATAATTCTGTTTTTAGTCTTTCTCCAAATGACCATGTATGTTTATGTAAGCGGTTTTAATTAATAACTGCCGTCTCTTTCACGGTCATAATTAGACGTTGCTCACAGGTAAACACGTGGATGTTACTAGACTCCGAACGCTGGAGAGTTTCTGCTTTTAAAATATACACTCTTAATGAACTGATATTTAAACCTCTTGACTAGAAGTATTTAAGGCTTGACTCAGCCGCGAGAGCGCGAGTCGTTCGAGTTGTGTGTACGTGTTCGCATTAGATTAGATTAGAACTCATTTAGTGTGTCTAATGGGCTGTTGCAGGGGTCTCGCACACACCATTACACCCCATTTGCACCCCGCTCACCCAACGTCCGCATGTGCCGACACGGGCAGCGTCTGAGCATATGGTCAGTTCGACTGTTGTGTTTTGGTCAGTGCTCATGTGATTGACTGAACGCTAGAGAGAAATACAGCTGAGTAACTAGGAAAGTAGACGTTCTGTCGTTGCCATAACTTCATTAACTGTGATTAGAGGACCAACAAACACACACACACACACACACACACACACACACAGTCTGTAGGCTAGAGAGGCCCATCGCAACGTTTTAACTGTGACTTCACAGGGCAGAGGACAAACTGACATCTGTTTCTTCTCAACATCAGGACACCAGAAGAATATGGAATTAGTGATGGAGGCCTTTTTCTCAGAGAGCTCTGCTGGCTTCTTTTTAGTGCGTCTGAGCCCTTTAGCAGCCCGATAGCAGCACACATCAGTCACGAACTCACGCTGATACTTCTTCATTTTTCGGTTTTCAAAGAAATCCTTGTGTAGACGGATATACATCGGTGGTCATAAATTGAGCCTTTAAACTAAGGTCAGAAACACCCCCAGAAACACCAAGTTTTGGGAGTTTTAGAGAAAAAGGCGTGAGTCCCCGCGGACAGCGGTACTTGATCTTTTTTGTTCTGTCGATGCCAATTTCCACAATTCTCACCCACGTAACAGAATCAAGCTATGCACTTCAAAATATCACAGGCAGCAAATTCCGTTTGTAAGCATAACAACACATGACTATTTTTGCACCAGTTAAGATATTGTGTCAGGTTAAAAGCAGCTTAGGTTTGAAAAGCATTTCTCGAGACCTCCATGTTGTGATCCATTCTGTTGTGGTCTGTCTAGCTGCTTTGATCACAATAACTTGTCCTTTACAAAGGGCCTTTATAGTTGAAAGTGTGCATCTCACTTCCACTGTTATATTTAGCTTGGATTGGTATTTGGTTTTGATGTATCATGCCAGCTACCTCAAAAGCAGAATGCGCTCTGGTTTCATTCAGTTCACTTTTTTGTTCAGTTGTTGCCAAAATTTCACATAATTTTTCAGGCACAAGAAAGGCTGCTGCTTTTCCTTCGGTTTCTGTGAATAATGCACATCTGTGTCCAAGAGTAAAATCAGTGTTTCAAGAACTAGTTCGATTCAGTTCTGTTTACACTACATATTTAATTAAAGAAATTGAGTCCCACTGCCTGAATCTTCAGTTGTGGATTTGATTGTAAAACGCATTTGTCACTCCCCTTAATAGCCAATATATGTACAAAACAGGATCGAGCGTTCAGAAGAAAAGTGACAACCATATTTATCTGCAGTGTGTATGTGGTACGAATGCAACCACTGTATGTCATTACAGCACTACCGTGAACCGTAACTGGAAATAAATAGCCAACAAATAAATATAGACAATATGACTTTCAGTGGCAAAAATCGCATAAGCAAACTGTTCCCCTCTAGACTTTCACATGTAAAAAACAAAAAAACTATTAGCAGCTGTTCACACTTGGTCTTAAAGAGGTTATGGAGGCTTTCAGGTGCTATTAGAGCAAAACAGCTCAAAAGCTGAATCGACCACGAAGGGGAAAAGAAAAAATGAAATACTGTGAAAAAGAGAAATTTCCACACAAAACCTAATCATGTATAAAAGACGGAATATTGCTAGCAAATTGCTGCTATTACCGAGCTGTTGCAGGAGTCAAATCCACATTAGATTTGCCGGGAAATTCATCAGTCTCTCTGGCTCTACATACAACCATGCTACTTGCAGTATACAGTGTTTTTGTTTTGAACTACGTATACTGTGCACAGTTACAGTATGCATGCCTCTGTATAATAACTTAATACATTTCCAGAAATATGCAGCATATAACCACAGCACAGGGTGCAAGCTATGCAATGCAAATGTATGAGGAATGTACCAGAAATTACTTTTCATATAAAGACATGATTTAAACATTACATTTGAATCTACTACAGTGTGGAAGATAAAAACAATTAAAGACTCTGTAAACTATCTAAAAGCCATGAGAGTTGTTGTGTTTTTTGGAGACCCATTGTAACGTTTAAACGAGCTGTTATATCAGTTCTTCAGCTCCAGTTCATCCACAACAATTTTTATGCCAACCTTTCTGACCTGGATGGTGTAAAATCAGTGTTTAATTAGCACAATGGATTTTACACCTTTATCAAACACACAGAAGCACAGCAGCCACTTTTTTTCAGCAATGAGATATATAACTGAATAAGACAGAGAGAGAAAGAGAGAGGTGTGATAACTGACTTGTGTTCGCACATCTGTTTTTGAAGCGTTTTTCTAGTTCACAAGTGAGTTTTATGACGCTGAAGAAATGCAGCGAAAGACAGAAAATAACTGGGGAAATGCAGCTGTAGACGAGAGACAGCAGCGTGACGTACAGTATGGAGAAGAGAGGTAATAATGAGTGTGATGTTCATTAGAGAGAAGAGAGACTCAATGAGACAACAGACAGTGAAACCCAAAAGTGACATCAAATCTAGCTAACCACACACACACACAGAAATGCTATGCCCATGTGAAGCAAGGAGACACGTGCCCTTTCAGATATTTGAGCCAGCTGGAGATCAGAAACATGCAAACAGACAAGTTTATAATTGATTTGGAATTCAGGAAGGATGACATTTGACAGATATTGAGGAGGAAGTTCCAGAGTTCATGGCCGGTGATGCTGAAGGACCAGCCACCTATGCAGGACAATCTAAAGTTAAAGTTAATAAGCTGCAGGACCTGAGAGTATGAGCAGGAGCGTAGGAATGAATCAATTCTGTTAAATATTCTGCTGCCAGACTGTGAAGGCGCTTTAGAAACAGTCACTATGACCTTAAACTGTCAATATAATACAGTAAACAACAAGGTTTTTGAATGCAGAAGAACGTGTCTTTGAAAATTAAGTTGCCTGTTTATTATAGGTCGGACAGTGTTTGTCTTAAATGCTGTGGAGAAAGCAACCATTCATGTCTAAATTTAGGTTTAAGTGACGTTTGAAACTAAATTCGCTTTTATACTGCTAAAAAAATGATCAAAGGGAATTTTCAAAATGTCTTCTGTTTTTTTATGCGATAAAAATACATGCTGATCAAGCATGTTAAAAAGTTAATAAAGTTTGCTTTGGTCATGTCTTATCTTGCATAGAGCCAGTGAGCCAGGACTGCTACTGATGCCCCCTCAAAACAAAACCATAGGTGCAAGACGCCTCTGCTCACACACACAGATAAGCAATGCCTGTGGCACTTTTCGGGATTGTAGGACAGGGCATGGGAAAGCCAGAAATGGATACAGACAGCATTCCTGCCCAATGATAAGCAAAAGAGAGAAGTCATTAATTTAACAGAGTACTGTGCGTGTGTGTGTTTGTTTGTATGTGTGGGCTTGAATATGTGGTTTATGAGGACACACATTTGTACAATGACGTGTATAACAATGTGAACATGGTTAATGGGGACACTTCCTGTGTAATCATAAACTAAATCGCTTGTAAAACATACTGAATGGTGATTTTTGGTTAATTCAAAAATGGCAAAATGTTTCTGTGAGGGTTAGGTTTAGGAGTAGACAATTTGTACTGTATTTACAGCATTACATCTATAAAGAGTCCTCATAAACCACATATGCCAATGTGTGTGTGTGTGTGTTGAATACTGGTATCTAAAGCTATGACTCAACATAGTGTGTGTGATCTGATACTTTCTGAGAGAGAAAAGAGAGAGAGAGAGCGATCAATGCTGCTTGTTATCGCAGCTGCTTTGCCTTTATTTATCCTCTTTTCATATATAAAGAGGGAAGAGATGGTTTGATAAAGCAGAAGGCATCTAAGGACGTGTCTGAACGCAGGAAGTTGTTCTAGAGGATCTGAGTGCCGTGGAGGAGCATTTGGCTCGTTCTCAGATGTGAACACTGGTAAAGCGAGTGACATCATCCTCTCTGTTGCTTTCTACGCGTTTTAGATTTACAGCAAAAAACAGTTTCGTTTTGTATAGCCTGGCCTCTGAATGTCTTAAATAAAACTCTATTTAACTCAATTGAAAAACTTCTCAATCCCGTGATTAACCGTGATTAGTTCTCAGGTGTTCATTGTATCAACATGTAACATGACTTTGTTTCCAGGCAGACTGGTGCTTTCTGACTGCTGGAAATTGCACAGAGGTCAGCCAATAAGGCTGCAGCTGCCGTATTTGGATAGTCTTTGCAAGTTTGCATTGAACGGTCAGTAAATGGGCTGTGGGCGTTCCTTGGGCAGTCTGTGGGTGGGTCATCTGGGGCTAACATTACACACAGTTCCACAAGTTTTCTTCTAATTGGTTGTATTGCAATAATCCAATCCCTAATTAGAAACACCAGTGCAGTACAGATAACCATTTGGGTGTTTTTATTTTTAAACCAGTTCTCCTTGGCAGACAATTGCAGAGCTGTGAATAGAGTTAGTTTCTCTCGCTCTCTCACTCTCTCACTCTCTTTCTCTCTCTCACACACACACAAATCTCATAATGTGGCCTGAAATCTAATTTCTTCCTCTGAAGTGACCCGTGAAATAGTGTGAGCACTTTGCTCTCTCACTTTATGTAAAATCTCCAGATTGCCTATTTCAGAATCCAATGTGAGCCCTCTCATGTGCTCTTTAAACACACACATACACACACTTACAGTAATGGGTATTATGGGCCCCTCCTGACCCGCTAGATTACAGAGGAGAGGAAAATAGAGACAAGAAATAAAAGAGGAGAAAACAACTACATTTCTGCAAGTATGAAGTGGACGATGTGGTGGAGAGAGAGAAATGAGACGACACCAAATAAGAACTGACAGAAGAACTTACAGACAGAATGATCAAAGTCAACAAGGATTTGTTGAACAAACAAGAACTGATCTTAGCAGCTCTGGTAATAGAAGCATAAAGCTCAGTGATAAGGACTTTTGTGTATTAAAGCTTTATCATAAGGCCTCTTTGGATCTACAGTATATAAAGTCCATATTTCAGGGATCACCATCATTTCTGAATTGGCATTGTATTGAAACAGCCACAAAGATTCTTCAGAAAATGTCCTCTTACGTCTTACACTTAAAAAAAGAGGAAAGGTTGTGGGTTTGGAACGACATGCGAGTGAATAAATATTGACAGAAATTTCATTTTTGAATATTATGAACTTACCAGTTTGAAGACAAGATGGTCAAATCACTTCTGGTGGTGTGTAGAAATAAATCCTGAGGTCTTTAGAGTGTCAGTTTTGTTACTTCACAGGGTGAAGAAACCTCCCATTTTCATACCAGTCAGTTAATCTAATCTTTAATTTAAACTTCCATACTGTGTTTAGTGTGCCCTGACATTTTCATTCAAGACCACTGCAAATTACAGCTCGTTACCCATACAGACGCTTCTACTGTAAATAGATGGTGACTTGTTACCGAACCCTTGCGAGCAACTAGATTCAAAGGTTTGATGACAGGAACATTTGTGACCCCAGGAGCTCTGAGCTCACATGCAGTCGCAGACCTAGTCAGTGATGCAGAGGCAATACAAGTGCGTAGAAATGATCCAAAACACATGAATGCATGAATTAGAGATGAGTGATTATTAATCGTTGTGCTTCATGAGCTTCAGGCAGAGAGAATCAGCAAGCTCAGGTCAGAACGGAGAGAAATTGAAACAAAAAAAGACAGAACAGATTGTCAAGTGCTTTAAAGAAAAAAGAAGAGCAATTGTTTGCCATTCCGGTAGTTACACAGATATTAAACCATATGTTCAGTCTCCGTCTCTTCCAGAGCTTCTAAAACATGCTGTTTTCTGCCATTCCTTCGGGAAGATTTTTTGTAAATGGTGTTTTAAATACAGCTGAATATGTATTTAAAGCTGCTGCGTGTAATTTTTGAAGTGTTAAAATGCTTTCTTCTATCCCAGGTGCCCACGTTAATGTGCTCAGACAAGTGAAGTAAGCCATTTGTAAGTTGGCTTCCTGAAGAGTCTCTGCAGTGTTTTCGAAATCACTTTGAGTGGCCCCACATGTCATCATCTGCCTGAACAAATCACGTGTTTGGGGCGGGACTACCTGTAATTTATGCGAAGGAAGACAGGCGTAAGAATTGTGTCACAAAAACGACACACAAAAACGTCAAATAAACATAAATCAATTTTTGTTAGGGTTACACTAGCAAAATATAAGAGTCCACTTCTGTAAATGTCATTGTTTTCTATAATTTAAATTTGGGCAAAAATTGTGAGTATTAGCATTTTCTGACTGTGATTTTGTGCAGTACATTTAGTGTATCATACGTAGGACTGGATGGTGTAAACAGCTGTGCGTTTAAAAATGTAAAGTATTCCTGTGCTGTGCTGAACTGTGGAATACTGTGTTATCTAGCTGGAACACGTGTTTCTCAAAGGTGTTTAGTCAACACATTTGGCTCAGGCAGCAACTCGTCAGTATCGGCCACAGTGCTGCTCTCTCATCGCATCACTCATGGTGTTGTCAGAGTGAAGGTGGCGGCCCGTGTCGTTCCACTCTGCCGCTCTCCGTCCCAGCTTGTACGGGTTCACCTGAACAATTTCTTTATCTGACGCGTCTTATTCTGCTGACTGATGTTTGAGTGACACTTTATCTGGCAGTTTCATACGTGTTAAATACAGGGACAGGCCTGTTTGGTAGAGGACAGTTTAAGCTGATGGAATAATGAATGAGTTGAAAAGTACTGTTTCTTGCAGTTTTGGTAGTGCATAGAAACTGACGGATTAGCATGTGCAAATACAGTGTAGATAATGTAGTGTGACTCGCAAGCCCACAATAACCGAATATAAAACTGAACTGTGTGTGTGCGCGTGTGTGAGAGAGTGAGAGAGAGAATATTTTAGTATCAGTATTTTTGTCTTGATTTCCACTTAAATATCTAAACGACACCTGAAGATTGTGTACAGAAATAATGAGAATGTATCTTGAATAATTTTGTTTTCTTCCCTAGTTTCAGCATAAACCTCACTAAATTGTGTTAGACTCATAAAACAAGACCAAATGTGCCAGTGAGGTAAGAAAAACAAACTGAATTCAAGATTCATTGAAAACATGTTTGAATATCTTGTGCAATTTTGCTTCTTGATTAAATGATGTTGCTTTGAAGATGTTTAGGTAGTTTGGGAAAACAAGATGCTGATTAAGGAGTTTTGCAGTGTTGAATCATTAATTTAAAAAATGGTCCAAAACCTGATTGAAGTTTCTGGCCAAGCCAAATTATCAGCGCACAAAAAAATCTAAGTTCTTAAATCGAAGCAATGCAAAAGTAAATTACAATGTTATTTAATTGATTAGGCTCTAAACAGAAAATATACCTAACCAAACAGAGAATATACCTAACCACGGTGAACAAGTTCAAACAATGGCAGACTACAGACTGAGCAATCACAGGCTGGCAGCTATAGAGCAGGTTCTGCTTGCACTGTAGCCAAGAGTGCTTGAGACAGAGATACACTTTCACCATATGTCCAACTACACAGACATTAGGTAACAGATTTGAAACCATTAAAGGTAGGGTAGGCAATTTTGGAGATGCTAGCAACAGCAAGCTAGCGTTGAAAGCATAGGATCCCACCCTCTCTTCAGAGCAATCTCCAAAGCTATGCCGCCTCATGATATGACGCAGTCTGTTGCTTTAATAACAGTATCTACTCAAGATGGCTTATACATTCATACTACTGTATAACACTTTTTTTACAGTACCGAGAGAGAGTGCGGGAGAGAGAGGAAGTGACCCTCAGAATATTTGCACATTTCCGCCTTCAGGTCAATTACATTCTTCCCCGATTACATTAATTTGTGTATGCTCACATTCCTCATTTTTTGTGTCTCTCTCTTTCTGTGTGTGTGGTCCTGGTATTCACTACATTATAGGGACCAGAATATCCCCTCAACAAGGTATTAGTAAATTTTGAGTTTGTGAGGACATTTTTAGGTCCCTATGAGTAAGCAAGCTTATAAAGCAAACAGAATGATCTTTTTGAAAATCTGAAG